>BQNB010077749.1:22500-30750 GCA_026074375.1 Tanacetum coccineum | reverse complement strand
GACTCAACCATAGATCAACTTATTTTCATAGTCGTAATTCGAGATGAATCACGACTCAAAGCAACAACTTATTAGGACCTTGAAACTTGATTTTTAAAGAACGAAAATTTTAACTGTAAAACTTTTTTTTGCAACATTTTGGCCATCATAATCATAAGTTCTTAAAGCTAGGAATGCGTTGCTTAGTTTGAACACCTACCTAGGCCTCGCTCCCTGGTAGGATATCACAACCAACGACCGGCGTTCTTAGTTTGAAAACTGTTAGCCGTGATATTTAGTAAAGTGATGGTCATTAAACAATCCCGAGCCTTGTATAGGAAAACGTAGTTTACGGGAATTTACTTAAGCTAGTTGGGCCTAGTTGTCGGGCTCAAGCCCATTTGTATTTTGATCCGGCCCAACACAAAGCCCACTAGAATAGTCCACTCTTGGAACTATTTAATGCCCTCTCCAAGTGTGGAGAGGGTGTTGTTGCTTCTCATTTTTCTTTTGTGAAACAAGTAACCATTTTTCTTTGTTTTTACTTTCTCTCTCTAAAATCTATTTTTCTTATTTTTGTGTTTTGGTGATGAAATGATATCCTAACAAGTGGTATCAAGAGCCAAGGTTGGGTTAAGTGATTTGTTTGTGGTAACTTTTTAGTTTTTTTATTGTTTCGGCTTATTTTTTGTTGTTTTTTTCTATTCAAAATTTTTTTTTCCATTATATCGTTCATTATAATTTTCTTTGTACAAGAACCTTGTGGTTTAATGTTTGTGGTTTAGTGCTTGTAATTCGTTGAGGTTGTTTGTGCAAATCGCAAGGTCGGAAAGAAGCAAAGAATCGAGCATCCTTTTTAGCGAAGATCGAACGAGTGGGGTGTTTGGTTCGAACTAGGTCATTCGAACTAGTGTTTCTGAGTTTGGATCGAACTAGCGAAGTTCGAACGAGTGTCTTCAACAAGGTTCGAACGAGTTTGGTTCGAACTAGCGACAATCGAACGAGGGATTTCGTGTTTGGATCGAACGAGGGATTTTTGTTTGGATCGAACGAGGGATTTTTCTGTTTCAATCGAACTAGCGTCGATCGAACAAGCTACCATCGAACTAGCGTCGATCGAACAAGCAACTACCGAACTAGCGTCGATCGAACGAGCGACGATCGAACGAGCGGAGGTTCGAACTAGCGTTGATCGAACGAGCGGAGGTTCGAACTGCTTCAAAGCATGACTTCTGGACAAATCAGTTCAGGACTCGATCTTACTTATGCTCCGTCAACAATAACAACTCAAAAACCAACTGAAGGTGATCTGGATTTACTGTTCGAAGCTATGTATGATGATTATATTGGTGGTCAACCATCTTCTGCTCCAGCAGACACAGCACCGACACCAACAAATTCATCCTCTCAAGCTACAAATTGTCCAAATTCTTCACAGGATGTTGACGAGCTCGAAACACAACAACATGGTCAGCATCAACCCGCAACAATTGCTGACAATGTTCCAAATGCTATGTTCGATGAAAATACGTTTGTCAATCCCTTTGCTACTCCTTCCACAAGTGATGCTGAACCTTCATCCTCACAATATGTGGATCCATCGAACATGCATACGTTTTATCAACCATACCCTCATGAGTTTCAATGGACTAAGGATCACCCTCTGGAACAAGTGATCGGAGAACCCTCTCGACCAGTTTTGACAAGGAATCAACTGCGATCTGATGGTGACATGTGCATGTACGCATTAACGGTAAGCACTGTGGAACCCAAGAATGTCAAAGAGGCTATGACCGACCCTGCATGGATTGAATCAATGCAAGAAGAGCTTCTTCAGTTCAAAAGGCTTGATGTATGGGTGTTAGTTCCTCTTCCGGATAACATAAAACCTCTTACGTTGAAATGGTTATTCAAAAACAAGCATGATGAAGAGAACACGGTCATCCGAAACAAGTCTCGTCTGGTTGTGAGAGGGTACCGCCAAGAGGAAGGAATAGATTTTGAAGAATCCTTCGCTCCTGTTGCTAGAATGGAAGCTATCAGGATATTTTTGGCATATGCTGCACACAAATCGTTCACTGTGTTTCAAATGGACGTGAAAACTGCTTTCTTGCATGGTACGCTAAAAGAAGACGTGTACGTGTGTCAACCTGAAGGTTTCATCGATGCTGATCATCCAAGCCATGTCTACAAGTTAAAGAAGGCATTATATGGGTTAAAGCAAGCACCAAGGGCATGGTACGATGAACTGTCAAAGTTTCTCCTACAGAATCACTTCTTCAAAGGCACAATTAGATCCAACGTGTTTATAAGACGCTTCGACGATGACATTAGTGGTAAGGGTCTATGTTGATGATATTATCTTTGGTTTTACACACCCTAGGTTACCCAACTATTTTCTGACCTCATGAAAAGCCGCTTTGAAATGTCAATGATGGGGGAAATGACGTTTTTCCTTGGTTTACAAGTTAACCAATCCCCCGTGGCATCTTCATAAACCAGTCCAACTACGTGTTAGAAATCCTTAAAAAATATGGAATGGAATCTTGTGATCCCGTTGGTACTCCAATGGAGATCAAAGACAAGCTTGACCTGATAAAATGGGTCTCCAGTCGATGCAACAAAATATCATAGCATGATTGGTGCCCTAATGTATATTACGTCTAGTAGACCGGACATTGTACATGCTACTTGTTTATGGTGCTCGGTACCAGGGCTAGCCAACCGAGAAGCACCTCAAGGAGGTTAAAGGGATCTTTCGCCCCCCCTTTATCTCCGGGGAACCGTTATACGGGTCTTTGGTATACGAAGGTTTTGGTTTGATCTAACGGATTTCAGATGTGACTATGCGGGATTGTAAGACACACTTCAAGAGTACTTCCGGTGGAGTCAATTCTTAGGCGAAAAAGTTGGTTAGCTGGTCCTCAAAGAAACAAGACTGTATTGCGTTGTCTACCGCGGAAGCAGAATATGTGTCTCTATCCGTTTGCTGTGCCCAAGTCCTTTGGATGCGGACACAGTTAACGGACTATGGCTTTCACTTCAACAAGATTCCAATCTACTGTGATTCGAAAATCAGCCATTAGCCATATCTGCAACCGGTCCAACACTCAAGAACAAAACACATCGCTGTCCGCTACCATTTCATAAAGGAACACGTGGAAAAGGGTACGATTGAACTGTATTTTGTCAAGACGGATTACCAACTGGCCGACCTCTTCACCAAAGCTCTTCCAGTAGACCGATTCAACTATTTGGTTCGTCGCCTTGGTATGCGCAGTTTATCCTCCTAAGTACTTGAACGTCTTGCAAAATCTCGGTAATTCTTTGTATATATTTTATCAGAAAAACAAAATATAAAAATATAAAACCTATAAAAACAAAATACAAAATCAAAAAATTTCAAAAAATACAAAAAGAATCTTCTCCGACATGTCTCTCGACAATCGATAACATTTGCGCACCTAGAAATGTTGATTAATATTAACACAGGTGAATAAATGAAGTTCGAGCGAGAGTTTCAAATGCTTTCAAAACATGTCCTTTCATTTTTTCTCTACGACTTCTAAGTAAATGTCAGCTTAGGACTCGGTCTCCAAAGAAAGGAAAATGTTCATTTATGTACATTTATCCTAAACAACGGGAAGCTCATATCTTCTCGGTGTTGGGCAAAGTCATAAATGTTCTAGGAATTGCACCGGTGGCAATTATTGATCGTCAATTACCTTTTGAGTACACCATCACTAGCAAATCAACTGATGTGGTGGTAGTACGTCAAGTAGGATCATAGTCTTTAGAAAATTAATTGTTTATTAAACATGGGTAGTTAATTTATTCAAGAAATTTTATCGAAATTACTATTTCTTGAACTTTAACTATGTTTTGTAGATGGCACTACATGTTCAAAACATAAACCAATTCGGCTTTCAGGTCGATGTTAGAAAGAGAAAAACTTTCTGGAAATAATTTTAATGACTGGTTTTGTCAACTTAAGTTAGTCTTGAGAGTTGAAAAGAAAATGTATGTCATTGAACAACCATTACTCGCGGCTCCTGCTGCTAATTCTGAAGCAAATGTGTTGTTAGAATGGAATGCAATTTATGATTCATATAATGAGGTTGCGTGTCTTATACTCGGTAGTATGACTCCTGAGCTTCACAGACAGTTTGAAAACTCCTCACCATATGACATGATAAAAGAGCTTAAAGCTATGTTTGAAAAATAAGCGGAGTGGGGAGGTTTGACCTAATCTAAACTTTCCATGCTTGCAAACAAGAGAAGGGTAAGCCAGTTGCTGCATATGTCATCAAGATGAAAGACTATGTAGATCAACTGGAACGTCTTGGCTCTATGCTACCACAAGATCTTGTAGTTGGTCTTATCTTAAATGGCCTTACTAAAGATTTTGCGAGATTTGTAAGAAATTACAATATGCATAACATAGGGAAGATGATTGGTGAACTACATGCTATGCTCATTGAGTATGAAAAGGGTTTACCTAAAAAGGTTGAAACACCATAAGTAATAACGATTAAAGGTGGTAAAATCCAGAAGGCCAATAAGAAATCGCTTAAAGCTAAAGGCAATGGTAAAGCTAATGGCAAGGGAAAGGATAAACAAGTTTATATCCTTAAGCTTAAAAACCCTAAACCTTCTGCTAAAGAGCACCTAGCTAAAGATGACACCTGCCACCACTACAAGGAGGTGGGTCATTAGAAGAGGAATTGTCATGTTTATCTTGCTGAGTTGTTGAAGAAAAAGAAGCAAGTTGGCGCTGCCAGTTATTCAGGTATCTTCATAATAAAATTATTTGCTTTCCCTAATAAATCCTGGGTGTATGTCACTGGTTATGGTACTCACATTTGTATTACAAAACAGGGATTTAGAGAAGCAAGGAAACTGAAACACGGAGCACTCTATTTGTACGTGGGCAATGGTGGTCATGCACAAGTATAAGCTATTGGAAGTTATGACTTAGTTTTGCCTAATGGCCTTGTGATTTATTTAGACAATTGTCATTATGCACATTCTATAACTAGAGGTGTTGTTTCAGTTCACCGTTTGGTAGAAAATAGATTTGTCTAGTGTTTTATGGATTTTGGAATTTCAGATTCTAAAAACAGTGTGTTTTATTTTAATGTTATTCCCAGTAATGGTATTTATGAAATTGATATGCATGATCTTGTACCAAATGTTAATTCTATTTATAATGTTAGCACTAAAAGAGCCAAACATAATTTGGACTCTACTTATCTATGGCATTGCCGTCTTGCTCATATAAGTAAGAAACGTATTGAAAAGCTGCAACAAGAAGGGCTTTTAAAATCAACAGATGAAGAGTCATTTGATCAATGTGTATCTTGTGTATCGGGCAAAATGATAAGGAAATCGTTTCCACATCATCCCGAAAGGGCGACTGATCTTCTTGGAATAATACATACTGATGTGTGTGGTCCACTTAGACATGTGTCAAGACAAGGTGTGTCACACCCCCAAATAGGGTCCCGTCCGATTTAGGGTCCGGGGGCGTGACGTTCATGAAACATAAACATAAAGTCTTTGAAACATTCAAGGTGTTTAAGAATGAAGTAAAAAAATCAACTCGGGAAGACAATCAAGGCTCTTCGATCAGATCGAGGTGGTGAATACATAAGCCAAGAGTTTAAAGATTATCTTAAAGCTTGTGGAATTGTCCAACAGCTTACTCCTCCTTACACACCACAACATAATGGCGTGTCTGAAAGGATAAATCGGACCTTGTTAGACATGGTTCGATCTATGATGAATCTTACAACTCTGCCGTTATCCTTTTAGGATTATGCTTTAGAGTCTGCAACACGCATTCTCAATATGGTTCCAACCAAGAAGGTTGATAAGACTCCATATGAATTGTGGTATGGAAAAGTTCCAAACTTGTCTTACTTTAAGGTCTGGGGTTGTGAGGCGATTGTGAAGAGGATTCGCTGATAACTCCACAAAGATCTGTATTGAAGTGTATCTTCATAGGATACCCAAAAAAAAAAAAAAGAACAATGAGTTCCTATTTGCACTTTCCACCTGGAAAACAAAATAGTTGTTGCTGAGGTATGACTGAGTTCCTTGAGAAAATCTCCTACCTCAGAAGTTAGTGGAGGGCCATAGATCTTGGAAGAATTTCAGATGAAGATACAATCACCTTCTGAAATCACTAGCGAAATTCCTATGGAGGTTGAAGGTTTTGAACCACCTCAAGAGGAAGAGATTCCAATTCGTAGGTCCGAAAGGTCACGTCGAGTTCCAAATCGCTTATGTCTAAATGTAGAGGTGGAGGAACAATAGGTTAGGGATCGTAATGACCACTAGATATAAGCTGCAATGTTAGATTCTGAATCTAATAAGTGGATCGATGCTATGAATGCAGAAATACAATCCATAATGGACAATATGGTATGGGTCCTGGTCGATCTTCCTCCTGATTGTAAGATTGTTGGGAGTAAGTGGGATTTTAATAAAAAAGACTGACATGGATGGCAATGTACACACCTATAAAGCTCGGCTTGTAGCAAAGAGTTATACTCAACTCTACGGGGTTGATTATGAAGAAACGTTCTCACTCGTTGCTGATATTAGGGCTATTAGGATTCTCATATCTATAGCGGGTTCTATGATTATGAGATATGGAAAATGAATGTCAAAACTGCCTTTTTAAATGATTATCTTGATGAAGACATTTATATGGTGCAACCTGAAGGTTTTGTTGATCCTAAACATCCCAAAAAAGTATGCAAGCTTCATAAGATCATTATGGTATTAATCAAGCATCAAGAAGCTAGAATAAAAGATTTGATGAGGAAATCAAAAAGTTTGGTTTTGCTCAAAATCTTGATGAGCCATGTGTATATCAAAAGGCTAGTGGGAGTAATGTTACATTCCTCATCTTGTATGTTGATGACATAATCATCATGGGAAATCACATTCCAAGTTTACAAAGTGTAAAGGATTATCTTGGAAAGTGTTTTGCTATGAAAGATTTGGGGGAAGCAGCATTTATTCTTGGAATCAAAATCTACAGAGATAGGTCAAAGCGATTGATTGGACTTGGTCAAAATGCTTACATAGATAAGATCTTAAAGAGATATAAAATGGATAATTCCAAACGTGGTCATATCCCCATGCAAGAAAGACTTGACTTGAACAAAACACAAGGTGCTTCAACACCTGAAGAGGTGAAGCGCATGCAAAATGTACCTTATGCTTCGGCTGTGGGATCTATTATGTATGTTGTAAGATGCACTAGACCTGATGTTGCGTTCGCGCAAAATATTACAAGCCGTTTTCAACAGAATCCTGGTGAAAGTCACTGGACTGCTGTGAAAAATATTCTTAAGTATTTAAGAAATACTAAAGATATGTTCTTGGTTTATGGTGGAAATCCGGAAGCTGAACTTCGAGTTGATTGCTATTGCAATGCTGGATTTGAGACCGATATAGATGATATGAAATCTCTGACAGGATACGTTTCATTTTGAACGAAAGCGCAGTAGACTAGAAAAGCTCCAAGTAAAGTACTACTGAAATGCCTGCTACATAAGCTGAATTACATAGCTGCTTAAGAAGCAGAGATGGAAGTTGTTTGGATTAGGAAGTTTATTTCAGGGCTTGGTATAATACCAACAATAAACGAACCGATTAAGATGTTTGCGACAATTCAGCCGCATTTCTTATTGCCAACGAACCGGGGGTTCAGAAGGGCGCCATACACTACCATAGAAGTAACCTTCTTAAAGTTCACACATATAACAATCTAGCATATCCTTTTATGAAGGCTTTACCGAAAGGAAAGCTTACTCAACATTCTAGGAGAACGGGACTTTGTTTAGCTAGTAGTTTCATGTAGATATGTGTTTAGTATTTAGATAAGGGGTGTTTGAACAATTTATTTTATGATAATGATACTTGGTATTTTTGTTATATTTATCTTAAATTGTGTCTTGATATTGCAATGTTTAAATAAGAATAATATAGTTATTATTCTCAATTAATCCGTTGTCGAATTAACATTATGGGAATATTGTTAAATTAAGACAATTTTGAGTGATTGATGATATTATAGATATAAGGATGTGTCCACCAAACTCACATGATATTCATAAGATGAATATTGGATTTCCCCAACAACAAGAATATTACTTTATGGATCGTCGTCATTAAGTAAATCTTGTAAATGATTTTATTTACAAAATCCTTAGACTTGAGATGCAAGTAGGTCTTGCATATGTGGATAATCCTTCT
>BQNB010077749.1:0-17500 GCA_026074375.1 Tanacetum coccineum | reverse complement strand
ATGGATTTTAAGATAATGACTGTTTCACTTGATAAATCAAAAATTGAGTGCTACAACTATCACAGAAAAGGGCATTTTGCTAGGGAATGCAGATCTGGAAGGAATCAAGGGAAAAGATCTTATGGTGACAATGGCAGGAGCAATGCACCAACAAATGAATCTTCATCACAGGCACTGGTGGCTCAAGATGGTCTAGGAGGATATGACTGGAGTAATGATTTTGAAATAGAACCAGTCAACTATGCTTTAATGGCAATCTCTTCTTCAAGCTCATCAAGTTCTTCTGACAATGAGGTACAAAAATGTTCTAAACAATGTCTTGAATCTTTTAAAACTCTTCAAAAGAATTATGATAGTGAAAGAGAAAAACATAGCAGAGCAAGACTAGAAATTCAGGGTTATGAGTTAGCCTTAGAGTCACTAGAATCTAGGATACTTGTACATGAAAAGAATGAACTGGCTTGGGGTGAAAAATATGAGTTTCAAAACTATGAGCTTAAATGCAGAGAAATAAAAATTAACAACCTTAACCTGGAATTAGAGAAAGTTGTTAAGGAAAGAGATGAGTTAAAATTAAAGATAGAAAAATGGGAAGAATCATCCAAGAATTCTTGATTGGAATTACTCAACAGTCAAATGAGTGCTAGAGATAAAACTGGTTTAGGATATGGCACACAATTGAATGAAATGAGTAACAATTCTGAAACTGATAGTGAGATTAGTTTAAGTGTTTTTGATGTCAGATCTAGTGATGAAGAGTCCACACCAGCTAATGATAGGTTTTCCAAAGCAGATGGGTTTCATGCTGTTCCCCCTCCTATAACAGGGAACTTCTTAACCCCAAGAGCTGACATATCATTTGCAGGTTTAGATGAATATGCCATCAGGAAGAAAATAATTAAGTCAAAAAATAACTGATTTGTAATACTAATCCAAGTGAGACTGTAGTAAAATAAAATGAAGAAAAATACTCAAAAACCTAAGACAGTCTATGAATCAGTTAACAAAGATAAAGTTATCATTGAGGATTAGAACTCAGATGATGAGGATGATGTGTCTGAAGTGCAAACAGTTAGTCCTGTTAAGACTAATGAGACTCAAACAGTTAAAACTAGAGTTGATAAAATTGATCAAACTTCTCAGAAACAAGGAATTGGTTTTAAGAAAATAAAAGCTTGCTTTGTCTGTAAAAGTACTGACCATTTGATCAAAGATTGTAATTTTCATGACAAACAGAGTCAAGAACCTAAGATGAAAACTGTGGTCAATACTGGTCCAAGGGTGGACAAACCAGTATGGGATAATACTAAAAGGGTTAATCATCAAAAAATTTCAAAATACCCTCATTTAAGAAAGACTTTTGTCCCAACAGGAGTTCTAACAAGAACAGGTTTGATTACTCCTGTTAAGCAAAATGAGAAAAGAGCAGTTCACAAAGTTAGTACTGCTAGGCCTGTTAGTACTGTTAGACCATTTGCTCCAAAAATAGCACAAACTAGTGGTGCTATTAGACCAATTTACCCAAGAATGGACAATGTAAGACCAAGAGGCTCATATTCACCTATCAAGAGGTCTTACTACACAAAACCAGATTTTAGACCCAAAGACTTAAAACAAGATGTTAAAACTTTTGGGGTTCAAAATATGACTACTGCTGGGACAAAAGGAGTAGTTAATACTGGTAAGGGTAAGATGGATATTGACCTTAAAAAGTTAAGGTGAGTTTAGAGGCCTAAGGGAAATTACTTGGATCATGTGTCCAAAGACAGTGGATCATTCATGCTCAAGAAGGTTGAGTATGTTGACCCAAAAGGGATTTCCAAGTTTGTAATGGCTTGGATCCCTAAGAGATACTAATTCTCTTACTTTTGTGCAGGGCAATCCAGAGATCTTGTTGCAGGATCATGCAGTGGTGGATAGTGGTTGCTCTAGCCATATGACTGGCAACAAAGCTTATCTTTCAGACTATGAAGATTACAATGGAGGCTTTGTGGTTTTTGGAAGTGATCCTAAAGGAGGTAAAATAATGGGCAAAGATAGTACCGCTATAAAGTCGTTGAAGAAAATATCGCCAAGGGTCTAAAGTGTAAATTGTAACGGTTTCTTAGCTTTTGATTTTGTCCAACCTATATAAACCCATCTCAATTGCACAATTTACTCACGTAATCTCTCTTAATCGCTCTCTTCTAACAAACCCTAATCTTTTAATCACCGACGATCATAAATTCTACACATATGGCTGTTTTTGAATCTTGTGGTAAACACAACATGGTCGCTTACTTGGAAAAGGCTGATGGGAATACAGATTTTCATGAGATTATAGACTTTCTTACACGAATCTCCATTTACTATGCTCTCACTGTAAGTCCTGTAGTCTCTACTACATTTGTTGAACAGTTTTAGATGTCTGCTAAATCCAAAATAATCAACAATGTTAGGTATATTACTGCCAAAGTAGCTGGCAAGCCTATGAATATCTCAGAGGCATCAATAAGAAGTGATCTTCTTTTTGATGATGCTGATAGGACAGATTCTTTGCATAATCAGGCTATATTTGATGCTATTAAGCTAATGGGGTATGAGGGGGACCTAACTGTTTTAACTTTTAACAAAGCCCTGTTTTCACCTCAGTGGAGATTTCTTTTTCATAATATGAATCACTGCATTAGTTCTAAAAGTACTTCTTGGGATCAAATTCCCACTAATATTGCCACTGCAGTGATTTGCTTAGCCACTAATCAGAAATATAATTTTTCTAAACTAATTTTTGATGGTATGATGAGGCATTTGGATGCAAAGAAGAAGTTTGTCATGTACCCAAGGTTTATTCCAGTATTTTTGACTAACCAACTTAAGAATGTGCCTGTCCCCTTAGACCACTTCCCTATTAATGCTTTGACTACTAATGTTTTCTCTTTTATGGTTAAAAAGGATAAAAGTTTTTTTGGGAATGTGACCCCTTTATTTCCTTCTATGTTGGCTCAACCAACAGAGGATGAAGGTGCAGTTTCAAAAAGACCATCCTTAAAAACCAACCAAACTCCCTCTCCTCCTCACCCAAGTGCAGACCAAACATGAGGAACTAGCTGCCCATTCCAGACCTTTACCTACTATTCCTATTCATGATTCCATTCCAGAGGCTTCTGGCGGGAATCATGGAGGTCAGTCATCTAATGATAGATCCTTATCAGGAAATGAGGATGGCTTGATACTCTAAAGTGTATATGATCTTTGTGTGTCTTTATGTAAATAGGTCACAACTCAAGCTGCACAAATTAAAGATTTGAAGTATCAGATCAAGCAGCGAAAGAAGAAGCTTAAACCTGTGATATCAACACCATATGCTTGATCAGAAGTGTCTCCATAAAGAAAAAATTGGCCAGAAAGAAATCATTAAAGAAAAAGTAGATGCAAAAAGAGTCTGTATCTAAACAGGGGAGGAAATTTGCCAAATCTACTCCAACTGCACATACAGATCAAATTTTTGATGATGTGGATGTTAATGATGCAATGGATTATATGGAGACGATGCTTACATGCAAAAGGTGAGTAGTATGAAGATCAAGTTAGTACCGTCAAGCCAGATGAAGGTACTGACAAGCCAAAAGTTAGTACTGACCTGAAGTTAGTACCGCTAAGCCAAAAGAAGTAGAAGTTAGTACCGACAAGCTTGATGAAGGTACTGCTGAGCCAAAAGATGGAACTTCATATGAAAGTACTGCTCTTACAATTGTTTTCAGAGATGATGAGACCATTGCTGAGTTTTTGGTATCTATAAGCCAAAATAAGGCTAAACAAAAAGGTGTTGAGATCAAAGATGCTGAAGATTCAGATAGACCAAGGGCTACATCAACAAGATCAGTACTTACATTGAAGCCTCTTCCTAAAATTGATCCTAAAGACAAAGGCAAGAAAGTACTTGAGGAAGAAGCTGAGTCAGATGTTGAGTTAGAGGGAGTTGATGAAGCTGAAAGAAAGTTTGATCAGCTTACTAAGGATGAAGAAATAGCCAGAAAGGTGGAAGAGTCAAAGGAGGTTCCTTGCTCAACAAAGAGGTACTGCAATCAGAAGCAGACCACCAACAAGAACTCAGCTAAAAAACCAAATGATGACCTATCTGAAGCATGTAGGCGGAAAGAAGCATGTTGATTTGATGATAATGAACTTTGAAGAAATACATGTTCTGTATAAAGTGGTTAATAGGTTGATAAAAAAACTTTATTGTATAGTTCTGTTGAGATGTGTAGGACGATTAGGAGACGGAATGAAGAATCTAAGTACCCTAAAAAGAAGAGATTAAGAAGAGGGTTGCAATGAACGTCCAAGGGAAGAAGGACACAGCAAGGTTACCTGCTGACAATGAAAGTGTACAGAGCAGGGTACATGTCACACCCCCAGACGGGGCCTAGACGGAACACGTGTCCGGAGGCGTGACTTGATTGATCATCTCAAGTACAAAGCATAAAGAACGACCTCTAAGGGTACGTTTTGAAAATAAACACCGTTGCATAGATTAAAAATAATAATAATAAATTTTACATCAATTAAATTCAAAAGGTTCAAGTTTAAAATGCGGAGCTTTTTTAGTTCAACACGGTATTTAAAACATAGTAATCTCTTGGTAAAGTCGGTAAGGGCAATAGACTCCAATAAGTCAATCAACAGCATCCTGCTAAGCACTGAGAATAAATGTTTAAAACGGTCAACATAAAGTTGAGTGAATTATAGGTTTAAGTTTAGTATTAAAGTGGACCACAAGTTATCAACACATATGCGACAGTTATAACAAATACAACTTCACATAAAAAGTATTTACGTTGCGCTAAGCTCATGACAACTGAATCTAAATGTGTGTATAGCTAGCATGTCATTGCTATAAAGTAATTGTTGCCCTTCCAGTGTCCGACAAGACAACTAACCAGTAGACATGACATATATCCGTTTATCGGGGCCCCGTGGGTAGTGAGCGCTTCTCACCGGATAGGGATAAATAGTTCCAATCTGATCTAGTTACTCATTCGCGCTCCTCGACGGTCCTCCAGTCAAGAGATTGAAGTCATGATAGTTCGGGCAGAGTGGTCTAAACAGCTAATTAGGCAACACGTAATCAGGGAAAATCTCACAGTAAAGTACTGTGTCCAATTTTAAATGCAAAGCAATGTTTCTCACCCAAAGTTATAAAACATTTATTTAAAACGAGTAAAAGAGTGGAGGCTTTGAACTCAACCTAGATGTTAAGGTAATGAGTATACGTCAATCTTTATGTTACTTTGGAATGAACGGCGGTACACGGGTATGACCTAAAAGAATATGGGTTTCGATTTAGACTCGGATGATTATCGTACTATATTGATGCATGCACGTTCATTGTCATTTTTAGCAAACATTAGTTGTACATTTAAAAACGTTAGTGATCGAGTTTTTACGAAACGTACCTATATAATATTATATTACTCATATAGATATTATATTTGTTATTGTTAATACATAAGTAAACTTGTTATTTATCATTTAATATTTCCAAATAGTTAGGTAATTTAATCGAAGTATTTTATCGTTTATGTTTTTCCAAATAGTTTCTAAGTATAAAGATTTTTACAAAATTTCGGCATGACCCGTTCGTGTTTACACGTTTTCCAAAGTCGTAGACTTTAATAAAAACCACTTTCAAACCACTTTCCATATTTACAATTTATTCGTCAACAATTCCATTATTAATTGTAACGTTCGACGTCTAAAAATAATTAAACGTAAAACATCTAAATCGTACACTATTAAATAAGTCACTCACGAACTTATCCAATAAACTACACCGTAGCTTGTATGCTTTGGCGTTTTGCATATATGTTGGGCTTTGGCCCGTTACGTCCGAAAATGTAGTTTTACTTATCCATTTAATTCGATAAGCAAAATATTGTGTAATAAATACGTGACCTCAAGATAAGCTATTAAATAAGCTCACAATAAGTCAAGTATAATAAGCCAAACCATATGAGCTCATGAATGATCTCATGGTGTTGGGTCTTGTATGTGGGACGTAGCTTTAAGCTTTAATAAACTATATTCGAGCTTATTTATTGAGCCGAATAAGTTTATCATTTGTCCTTTCACAAAAAGCTAGAAAATAAGCTAACAAAATATATGTCAAAACAAATACAAAAAAAAAACAATATAGTTAAACAATAAATCTTTCTTTATTTTTAGTTATGCCGATATATATATATAGCCCCTATTAAGACTCCAATACTTAATAAGTTTCCACAAGCTGTGTAAACATAAGTCAAACAAAATGAACTATAGCATATCATTTTTATTACACGAAAATAACCACGATCACAAAACTAAGATTTTCTTATGTTTGTTCTTATGTATGTCGAAATATATGCCTACCCTTTTAGGGTTTATGTAGTTTTTAAACCTTTGTTTTTACAAAATAAATTGTAAACTAGTTATGTTTGCATCATGAGAAGTTTTGAAAAGTACAAGTTGTTTGAGTATTTGAAGACTTTACAAAAAATTAGAAGATTTAGGTGATGAAACAAAGATTTATTAACAACCCAAAATGTTGTTTTTTCTTTAACAAAATACCCGGATTGTTACAAAATGATCAAACCTTCAATAAATCTTCAGTGTTTTTGGGTTAAAGATGAAAAATTTATGGATTGTATATAGTTGAGTTTTTCGTGGGTTTAGGGGATGAACAAAGAGAGAAAAGAGAAGCTCAAATGTAAGTTGTGTGTGTAAGAAAGAACAAATGACTAGAGAATGTATGATATAGGCACCGTTTTACTTCACACACTCTAGGTGGTGTGTGGTACGGAATAAGGACAAGATGGGTGGGGACCAAAATGATCCTCCAATGAGGATTAAGCTAGAACTTATCATGTGATATGTGTTTGTCTTATGCCATTTGAATTTTAAACTTGTTCCACCAAGCTTATTGATGTGGTTTGACACCGAAATGACAAGGAATGGCGGGGACCATTTCATTTTTTATATTGTTGCTAGTGCTCCAAAATGATTTTATTTCCAAGTCTTGTTTGCTTACGCTTTAGATTAGGTAAAACACGGATAACGCAAGTAACGAAACGAGTAACGGTATCATCAAAAATTATGAAATTTTAAACATTGCTTAAAAACGTAAAAACGCGGATATTGCCAAAATACTACAACGTTTGGTGTCCCGGTTCGCTCCCGGAGACGATTCTCAGATAACAACGAAACAACTTTTCGGTTAAACGGCAAAGCTAAACGAAACATTTAAAAATTTAAATTACTACACGGAAACGGCTAACTTGATGAACGGAAAATATCGGGTTGTCACATTCTTTCCCCGTTAAAGAAGCTTTGTCCTCAAAGCTTAGGACGCAACCTCTGCAGCGGGTGCAGAGTTGGTGAATAGGTGCGGGTATTTCTTTTGCATTTGGTCTTCACGTTCCCAGGTGAACTCAGGACCTCTCCTGGAATTCCACCGCACTTTGACAATCGGAATACGACTCTGCTTCAGGCGCTTGACCTCACGATCCATAATCTCGACAGGTTCTTCAATGAAATTCAATTTGTCGTCAACTTGGATCTCATCCAATGGTATAGCAAGCGGTTCATCAGCCATGCATTTCTTCAATTTCGAGACGTGAAACGTACTATGAACTCTACTCAACCTCTCTGGGAGTTCAAGACGATAGGCGACGGTTCCTACTTTGGCAATGATCTTAAAAGGTCCAATATAACGAGGGTTCAGCTTTCCCCGTTTGCCAAAACGTATCACTCCCTTCCATGGCGATACTTTCAACATGACCTTATCTCCTACTTGAAACTCAAGAGGTTTTCGTCTTACGTCGGCATAGCTCTTTTGACGATCACGGGCGGCTTGGATACGACTCTTGATTTGAACTATTTTCTCGGTCATCTCGTGGATGATCTCTGGGCCAGTGAGCTGACTATCTCCAACTTCAGCCCAACAGATAGGTGATCGACACTTGCGCCCATACAATGCCTCAAATAGAGCAGCCTTAATGCTGGTATGATAACTGTTGTTATACGAAAATTCTGCCAATGGTAAGTGTCTATCCCAACCTTTTCCAAAGTCGAGTACACAGGCACGTAACATGTCCTCCAACGTCTGAATGGTCCTCTCACTATGACCATCGGTCTCTGGGTGGTAAGCGGTGCTCATATCCAATCGAGTACCTAAGGCTTTATTTAGAGACTTCCAAAAATGTGAAGTAAATTTACCATCACGATCAAAAATGATCGAAACTAGCACTCCATGCTTTGAGACTACTTTCTTCAAGTATTGTCTCGTCAACTTCTCTAACGTGTCATCCTCTCGCATAGGCAAGAAATGTGTAGACTTAGTGAGATGATCAACAATTACCCAATCGTATCTTGACCAGTTACCGTCTTTGGCAATTTAGTCACAAAGTCCATTATTATATTCTCCCATTTCCATTGTGGGATCTCTGGTTGAACCAACAAACCAGACGGTTTTTGATACTCTATCTTAACCTTGGCACATGTTAAACACTTGCTGACATAGGTGGCAATTTCTGCTTTCATGTTGGGCCACCAATACAGCTTCTTAAGGTCTTGGTACATCTAGTCTGATCCAGGATGGATGGAATACTTTGACTCATGGGATTCATGCATAATTAAAGCTCTCAAATCTCCAAAAAGCGGAATCCAACTTCGATTGTTCAAACATAACGTTCCGTCAGCACGAGGTTCTAGCTTGTTAATCATGCCATGCAAATTGGTATGTGCTTAATTACACATACCATTTTCCATTTAAACCGGACTTAAATGACCAAAATGTACCAACAATACATTGTATTTGTATGTTTTCTCTTATATTGTGTAAGAAACGGATATCCGAGAAAAGGACGAAAAATCAAGCAAAAATAACAAAACCGAGCACGGAATGGAAAAGCGTGAAAAGTCAAAAAGTCAAAGTCAACCAAGTCAAAGTCAACCTCGAAAAGTCAACAGTCAAAGTCAAAGCCAAAATCGAAGAAATGATAAATGGGCCCACCCGTACCCATCTAATGGGCCGGGTCAACCCATTTACACATTATATGAAGACCAAAAAGCCCAAATACCCATTTTAATATTAAGCCGGCCCAAATAAACAACATATGAGGCCCAATCCAAACCTATAACCATCGTTACCCCATAACTGCCTTAACCCTTAACTTTTGTTAACCCCACAAGGACGAAGGGTGAAATGAAACCATACACCCTTGAGAACCTTTATTGCCAACTTCCCAAAACTACTAAACACCACAAGGACTTAAATTGCAAAAACCACATACAAGTTGGAGGGTCACTTTTGTCAAAACACCAAAGTTATACCCCGTATAACTTAAATAAACAAATTTCCCGCCCATGGCTACTGTTTATCTTCCCCAAAACGAACCCCACAACAAACCTGTCACTTTCCTTACCCCCACCTCACAAGAAGCCAAACACACGCTGGCAATCCCTCACAACACCATTGGTTAGAGGAAGATGACAACATGATCAAGGGTTTTGATTGATTGACTTTGGGACCAAGCAAAATGGAAGGCCAAGATTGCTTTGAAGACTTCCTCTCACATAACAAGCACAAGGCTTGAGTTCTCTTTGCAAAGAAACACAAGAAGACCTCAAGACCCTTAGTATAAATATAAGCTGTTTGTAGCTTATTAGTCTTTGTCGAATTTTGTTTAGAAGGCAAAAGCTTGTAAACCTAAATTTGTACCATTTTAATACTGTCATTTTAATACATTGTCATTTAAATTTTCTTGTCATTTTAATTTATGTCTTTTAATACTTGCAATTTAATTTTATGCATTTTTTAAGCTTTTCTTTAATACTTGTCATTTAAGCTTATTGTCATTTAAACACTGTTTTCTTAAGGTTTTGTATAAGCTTTTAAGTCATTTGAAGTTTATATAAGCCTTATTTCATTTTCTGTCAAAAAAAATCAAAAAATCACAAAATCACAAAAAAAGAAGAAAAAAAACATGAAAGCAAGGAGCATGGTAAATCTTGGATGACCATGGGTTTAGTGCTTCTTGGGAAGCTATAGGGTTGGTTTATAAGCTGTTGAGAGCTTATTGTCTTGCCATTAGCTTTGGACTCTTTGTAAGTTTACTTTTTCCATTTTTTTTTGCATTTTTACTATTCAAGTGCTTATTTCCTGCTTATTTCTTGCTTATCTTGCTTATTAGTGTTATTTATGCTTGTTCATGTTTGATATTTGCTTTAATGTGCTTTGTTCATGTTTTACTTTAAAACTGTCTAAAATAGCCCATATTATGCTCATTACTCTTTTGCTTAATTAAGTGCTTATTTTTGTGTTTTATTTACTGCTTATTGCTCATTAGTGTTTGCTTTTTATCTGTTTTCAAATTTCCTTGTTTAAATCTTTGTGAATCTGTTTTAAAATTGACTTTGAAAAATTAAAGGGGTGTTTGGGTCAAGGGTTAAAGTGGGTCAAATGAGGTTTTAAACCAACTGGGTCACTTAGCAAACTTGCACAAGTCCTCTTGAGTTGTTTTTAAGCTGTCCTCTAAAGTTTTCAAGTCTTAAAACTTGTTTTAAGTTTTGTCTAAAAAGGTCTTTTAAGCTGTGTTGACAAAACAGCCTCACAAGTCCTTATTTGACAAGCCTTTAAAATCAGCTTTTAAAACCTTGTTTCAGTGTCTTTTTAAGTGTCAATTGCAGTAGGATAAAAGTATTTTTAGTCTTGTTTTGTGTTAGCCAAATCTGTCAAAGTTTTGCTAAAGTCTCTTTTAGTCTAAAAAGTTCATTTTTCATTTACAATTTTCAGTGAGTTAAAATAGTTTTTAGGGTCTAAATTTTTTAGCACTAGCAAATTAGTGGTCAATTTCCATCTGTTTTTACTAATTTTTCAATTTCAGCTTATTTTGCTAGCTTATTTTGAGGCCTGCACTTAGCCTCTTCAAAACTGAAAAACCCATTTCAGTGTATGCTGAGTGGAGAAGCCACTTTTCACAAGCCCTTTTCCTAGCTTATTTGATGTTCAAACTTTGTTTTCTCTGCTGTTTTAGATAGTCTTTAAGCCACGCTTTAAGCTAGTATAAGCCTTAAGCCATAAGGTTCCCTCTAAGGTGCTTAAAAATAAGCCCCAAAAGTGGTACCTAGGCTGTTGGTTTTGACAGTTTTTGCCATTTGCTTATCTGCCATTTTAGCTTATCTGTCTGTTTTATCTTAGCTTATTTTTGTTTATGTTTGCTTATTAGGATTAGTAGCTTACCTGTTTTTGCTTATTTTAGTTTTGCTCTTGCTTATTTTGTCTTAAGTTGCCTAACAGGTTAAGCCTTTAGGATTTAGTAAAAAAAAGCCAAGTCTGTTAGTTTTTCTTTGCTTATTTCTAAGCTTATTTTTCAGTTTCATAAAAAAGTCACTTTTTTAATCTTGCTTATTTTGGTATGTTTTATATTTTTGCAAAAAAGAAAATAAAAAAAAATATTCCAAAAAGGGAGGCCAAGGATTCGAACCCTGGACCTCCCCTTTAACACATACAAGTCCCACACAAACACACACTCACCAACGGCACCAGATAGGGCTATCTGCCCTTTCTTGCAAACACAATTCCTTTAACCTTTTTTTTTGCCCAATAAGCCCATTTGACTGTTTTGCTTATTTCGGGCTTATTTCAAAAAGAACTTTCAGCCATTTTATTTTTCTTGCATCCAGAACTGTTCAAAGTATTTTTCAGCAATTTTTTAGATTTTTCCAAATTCGTTTAGTATTTTTTTATATTTAATTTCTTTAAAACTGTTTTTAATTCATTAAAAATTATTAAAAAATCAAAAAAATATAATTCTTTTTTTAAAAAATTTCTTTTATCATTTAGCATCTAGGAAAATTAATTTTGCTTTTGTAGGGTTAAAATTTTAGAATTTTGTTTTTTAAAGAACGGGATTGAATCCCGTTCTCGTTTTTCGTGTTTTTAAGCTCAAATCGCTCCCGTTTTTAGTCTAGTTTTCTTTATTCTTTCTTTTTAGTCACTTAGGGTTAATTAAAACTTAAAAATCATTTTAGGATTTAATTTTGATAATTTAGTTTTTTTAAGTCGCGTTTTTACGTTCCCGTTTTAGGTTTTAGCTTAAATTGCTTTCGTTTTAGGGTTTCTTTTACTTGTTTTTGCATTTTATTTGTAGAAATAGATAATCTAATCAAATCTTTGACTATTCAAGCATGATCCCCAAACTGACACTCGATTTTCAAATTCACGCCTCGTTGGGAAGAACGACCCGGGTCTGGTTTTAAACTTTGTGGATAACGAAGTGAGAAACCGATACTTCCGATTTACTATACTACTATCATTGATATTATCCTATTTGTTATATATATTTGTTTATATTTATATTTATATATGTGGTAAAAGGAACTCAGACGGTTATCAAAATGGCGCCGCTGCCGGGGAGGATTGTACGATTTTTACGTTTTGTTTCGAGTTAGTGCCTTGAAGATCCATTCTCTTTTGAAAGTTTATTTTTGTTTTTTTAAATATAAAAATTCAAAAATATAATAAAATCCAAAAATATTTTTATATTCTATATTTATATATTATATTAAAAATATCAAAAATATTTTTATATTTTATAATTATATATTATATTAAAAATACTAAAAATATTTTTCTTTTATTTTCTTTATAAATAAATAAATTAAAAAAATTCTTTGTTATCCTCTCAAGTGTTTAATTCTTATCTCTTTCTCTTCTCATATTGTTTAATTCTTCACGATGTTCTTTTCTTCCTCTCATTCCCATGATCCTCGGACCATGGAGGATATATAGCTTTCGCGTGTTTCCGCTCCTCGTCTTTGTGCGTTTTTCTTTTAATTGGAGATACCGTGAAGTTGTAATTAATTGGTTTAAGTTTGTCTGTTATCTCATTTTGTCCTTTATAAAGTGATGAATTGTTTTTAAAAAAACCTTAAAAACCCAAAAATAATCTTTTTTTCTTCTTATCCGTTTAATTCTTCTTCTTATCCCTCTAAATTGTTTAATTTCTCTATGGCGTCATTCGACTATCGTGTTGTAAATTCCATTTACAAGATTTATAGAATGCTTCGTCTTATGGAGCCTTTGTACCACTACAGGACTATTGTTGTTCTCTAAAGGGGGTTCGTAGACACAGGATCATATCGTGAACGACCCCATCAAGATTGTGCAACTTGTGGAGACCCGGTTGATGGTCTATATTGTCGATCTTGTGCTTTTGTGCGAAGGTGTTTGAATGAAGGTTGATTTATAATTCATGATAAAAACGAAATTCTAAACACTTCCGAGTCATCCAATGATGATATTAACGTTGTTAGTGCACCTCAAGAGTCATTCGTCTTCAATCAAGACCCCGGTAAAAATTCCTCGCAAAGTCCTCCACATATTGACCACAATTGTTGTTACGAGTGTGGTGATTCATTAGACGATATCTTTTGTCAACGATGTATCTGTAAGTCTTGTGGGGGGGAAAAAAAAAAAAGTGCTGCTATTATGGTTACAATTGTCACGTTAATCCGATTATCTTTAATCCAGACCCATGCTACATCAAACCCTTAATTGAGATCCTACAAAATTTGCAAAGTTTGCAACAACAATGTCTTTTTGGTACATGCCAACAATGTGGTTGTAATGAATATGATGGAGTTTGTTTTTATTGTACTGTTGGAAATGGAACACCAATCAATTTTTCAACTCCGTACTCTTCTAACGATTCTCCAAATTTTGCAAACCACCCTCCACAAAATTTTCAAAATTTTCAACAACAATATCCTTGTTGTGAAAATTGCGGGGGACCTCATGAAACTTACCAATGTCAACCAATGAATGAAGACTATTATCATGAGCAAAATTCTTGCTATGATCCTAATTCTTTTGGTTTTGACCAATTTCAACCCCCGCAATATACCGTCAATCATCCAATCTTCAATGCTCAAAATAGCCTTCTCAATGCTCAAAATGAGCTTCTCAATTCTCAAAATAAGCTTATGGAGCAAATGACATCCATATGTGATATGGTTGGTCAAATTATGCAAAAGAAGGAAGAAGAAAAGCGAATTGCGGAAGAGCAAGCGGCTAAAGATCGATATTGGAAGATTCCCATTTGCTATGATGATGACGAGGACGATACCATTGCAGTCACACCCGTTTTATTAACCGAGGAGCCCGTTGACTCTCTCATAATGGAGGATGAGCATCTCGATACTATTCTGGCAACGAAATCGGATGAAGTAATAAAGTCTAGTGTTGAAAACCTTGTCCCGATCCTAAGTGAGTCAGAGGGTATTCCCGACAGTGTGTGTGATGTGCCTCTTTGTAACAATCCTACCCCTCTTGAAGCTTTCAAAGAACACTCTGAGATTGTCGTCAATTTCAATGATGATTCTACTTCGAGTGATGACGATTCTCCCTACGGTGAGGATATCGATTATGTCGATGCATCACCTCCCGATTCTGAGCTCGTCAGCTTAGAGGTGGTGGAGATTGTTATCCCAGAAGTTGGAGGGATTGATACTGATATTCTTCTAACAATTAAAGACGATATCCTTCATGAAAAATTGTTGAATGTCAATCTTCTTATTGCTAAGATCAAAGCATTAAAAGATAATCCCACTCCATCTTCCGATGTTATGACCAAGTCTTCCTCCACATCTCCTAACTTTTTCTTGGAGGAGACTAACACCGTTGATAATTCTTTACCCGAAACTAAAACTTTTTGCTTTAATCTGGAAGAGATTAGTAGTGGCAGTCCCACTTCTTATTCAGATTTATCTCTTCCGGATTATGAAGCTTTCTATCTCGATGACGATCATATTGAAGAGAAGAGTAGTGGCAATACCACTACTCATGCTGATTTTTCTCAATATGATTCGTTCATCTTTGATCTTTCGATCAATCTGTGTCCTCCTGCCGATAGGAGTGACTGTTATCATGAGGAGTTCGCCGGTGAACTCGCTCACATCATATCTCCACCGGAGTATGATTTTTTCTACTTTAAGAATGAGCCTGAGCTGGGCGATTTTACTATGGATGTGGTGGAAGATAATTTTAATAATCCAACAAGAGAATCAAGAGTTCATGCGCCTAATATTTTGCCCACCCATCCCACCCTTCATCTGGATTCGGATTTCACTCTTTCTAGTGATTCCCTCGGATCCGACCTTGTAGTTTCTTTTCCTTCCGGAACTAGAAACAAGATTTTCGATCCAGGGATATTCATTGGAGTCCAATTCAAGATATTTCTATCACGGGATGCATTTTCTATCTCATTCATCCGTGATCCTCTTTTTGACACTTTGCTTCCATTTTCATCCGAAAATGAGGACAAAGTTGTCAATACTGGTATTCTTGCTGCAGGTGAGGAGCAATCTCCTCTCTTCGCTTATGTTGTATGGATCTTTCTTGCTTTTCTCACGTATCCCGTTTCTCCTCCGTATCTTCTCTCCATCGGGAATGAAGATACCATTTTTGACCCCGGCATCTCCATTTATCATTCTTTTATGCCGGGTGGATCTCATCGGAGTGGAACTTTCATGAAATTCAATGTTTATCCAAACCACTTGAATGAAAGTCCGATGGAGATTTTATCTTCCACTTGCTCCCCCATGGACCAATGAATTCGGGGTCGAGTCAGGCTCAAGACTCGGTTAACAAAAATAAGCGCTTCGTGGGTGGCAACCCATGCTTATCTATTCTATCTTCTTTCTTATTTTTAATAAGTGTTTTGTGATGTGTTGAGGCCCGCTTCTTCCATTTTCCGTGTTTTGTGTTTTGTGGTTTATTGTCCAGGATTGCCCGGATTTTGAAGCCTCTCGTGCTCATGGTTTTGTCCTTCGTTCACTCGAGCTTCAAATCCTCAGCTTCATTTGGGAATCCAATATCCTAATCTTATCGACTAACGTTTTTCTTTTGGCATAATTAATAAACGGCCTTAGATTTACGTAGAGACCCTTCTTAAAACATTGAGGACAATGTTTAATTCTAGTATGGGGGGATCTATCGATTTGATTGTGCCTGCAGCCGTTGTTTTCACGTAATCCCGTTTTTACCACCAAAATTTCAAAAAAAATAAAAAAAATAAAATTTTCAAAAATAAAATAAGTGTTTTGTCACAATTTTGACTTTCCTGCTGGGTAGAATAAGAATAAATTTTGACACTCGATCGAGCGTGTTGACCTACCTTGTTCCTTAAAACGTTTAGCAAAGCATTCGCGATCTTTGCGAAGGACGAAAAATGATAGAGTTAAGTATGAGTTAGATGCTAAACAAGGATTATTTAGAAATCTTAAAAGCTCATGTGTGTAATTTGTGGCTTTTTTTCTCCCATAAGCTCTTAACCGGACTAATAATACGTGCTATTTTTGAAAATTAAACTTAAATCAATAATTTTTGAAGTATGGATGATATTTTTCTCCCATAAGCTCCTAACCGAACTAATAATACGTGCTATTTTTGGAAATTAAACTTAAATCAATAATTTTTATGTAGTTGATAGCAATAACTTTAGTATTAGTTAAAATTTATACTTAAATTTTCCAAAAAGAAGTCTTCTTTATATATCGTGAAATAAAGTAAAATGAAAAAAAAATGAAAAAGAATGAATAATAATTATAAACTGTGGGCTGATAAAAGTTTGCTGCATCTTGTCGGCTCACAACCGATGTTGCAGCCTTCTAAAAAAGCCCATAGTAAGAATAATAATCCGAGATTGATAAAAGTTTGCTGCATCTTGCCGGCTCACAACCGATGTTGCAGCCTTCTAAAAGGTCGAGGATTTCCTTAAAAATGTGTAATTATATTAAGTGTAGTAAATGTGAATTAATAAATATAGGGAAAATCTCTTTCTCTTAAATTTAAATATGCTTTTGAACTAAGACTATTTCATTTTAAGTTTTTCTAAATAAGCTATGTATAAACGGGAAGCCTAAGAGTTTTTGAAACCAAAGGTCCATGAGTCCCGATACTAGTCTCTGTGGGGTGTCAAAAGCCTGGTCACTTAGCCGCAAGGTTGGGATGTGCCGAGACGAAAGTCGCTACATGGGATGATCTCGCCTTCAAACTCATTATTCTTGGGTGGAACGTGAAGCATATAATTTTGTAAAACGTTGATCCATGGTTAAAATTCGAAATTACACATTCACCTAAATATAATAATTGTCGGGAGTGAAAAGTTTACAAGTTACAAATATGAGTAGTGTTAGCATCTTTACTTATATTTAACGGTGATTTCGTTTTAAGCTTGGTTTGGAATAAGTGAAAAGTCGAGGACGATGAGTTTATCCTTTTTAGGGGCATTTTAGGATTGAAATGCATCTTGTTTTATGATCCCTAAAAGTTATAAAAATAAAGAAAGTCAAACGTTCTAGTTAGTTGCTTAATATGAAAAGTACAAAAAAAATGAGAAAAAGAAAAATACAAAAATATTTTTGGTAGTTAGTGTATATATTTAAAAATGGTAAAAACGGGGCTTTTCAAAGCTTTTGA
>BQNB010077748.1:0-30750 GCA_026074375.1 Tanacetum coccineum | reverse complement strand
GACTTAAAGTGACAAGTATTCAAAGTTTAAAAGGCCATTTAGAGTTTTAAAGATCAAGGACCAAGATTGTAAAATGAAGAAAGTTGTTTATAAAGAAAGGAAATGAAGAAAACAAACACAAGGACCGAAATTGTAATTTCCAAACCTTCTTTTTACACTACAAAGGGACGGGTGAAACACAAGGGCCAAAGTTGCTATTAACCTAAACTTTCAAACAGAAACCGCGTTTTTAAAACAACCTCCAACAAACTTAACCGTTTTTCCCGCCAAAATTGCCCACAACCCAACTTCGCCAATTCACTACCCCTGCTCCACTATAAAACCCAACCTTGTTCATAAACTTTCCCCTCATCACCTCGTCCACGTGGCACTCCATAATTGGCCAGGACACCTCATCTCCTTCATCCAACGGCTAGGAATTGTCCAAGATTGATCAAAGGCTGTGATTAAATAGAAGATTCAAGAAACTTTTCCCTCTCCTCTTCCATCCTCTATAAATAGCAGCTTAGGGCTCTCATTTTAGGAGTTGTTTTTCTGTTTTTAATTTTCATTTTATATTTCCTTCAATTTTAAGCAATTTTTCTTAAACAGCTTTCATTACTTGTACTGTTGTTCTTTAAGCTTGTACTCAATCCTTTTAGTAATATCATTTCAGTTTTCAAGTTTCCTTGATTTCCGTTTTCAATTTTAAGCAATTTTTCTCAAATAAGCTCTTAATAAGCTCATTTGAGCTTATTCTTTCTCATAAGCTCAATTTTAGTCAAATTCTGTTTCTTAAGCATTCATTTACTCAGCTTTACTCATTTACATCTAATCATGTCCATTTGAGTTTAATTGTGTTCATTTTGGAAGCTTAAAGGAGAAATAAGCTAATCTAGCTTATTGAGCTTAAAGCTCTGGTTTAGAGGCTTTGGAAGCCACTTAGGTTCATAATTTGAGGCCACTCACTCTACAAGAGTGGCCCTAGTGCTGAGACTCCATAACTTTCAGGTTCTATTTGCTTAGTTTCATTTTAGCTTAGTTTGAGTTTTAAACATTTGCTTATTTCTATTCAAAGTTAGCTTAATTCTCTGCAATCATGTTGTTTAAGCTTTGTAATTAGCTGTTTTTAGTTTTCATAAGATTTAGTTTGAGTAATCTCACTTTCTTATATAATTCTGTCATTTAGTGCTTATAGCTACATAGAGTAACTAGCTTAATCCTACTAATAAGCTAGTAATTTTAGAGGTCAGTTAGCTTAAGTAGGACAATTTTAGTAAGTGTAGATATTAGGTTTAAGCTGTTCTAGTTTTAAATACACTTTAAGCTTACTTTAGTTTTTGACAGCTAGTTTAAGGTGTGTTTGGTAAAAGCTTCATTTGACTCTTAAAGTCAAAGTAAACTTGTTAAATTTTTCACAAAGCTAAGTGTAGTCATTTAATGAGGTTCTACATAGGTTTCCAGGTTTAGGTTGTTAAATCCAAAAGGTTAGGTGTTAGAATCTCTTACCAGCACCAGGGCAGTTTTGGTGATAGGTAAATGTGAAGGTTTAAGTGATTTCTAGAATAAGAGTGTTATATTTTAGTTAATGTAGGTTTCATACTACTAATTGAGTAGGTTTAAAGAGTTTTACATTTCAAAATCTATTCCTGCACTAGTATAATACCAAGTGCATCAGCAACTTAAGCTCATTTCAGTATAGGTTTAGAAAATTTCACTTTTTAAGCTCATTTTACTTGCATTTCTTGTTAAGACTTCTCCTTTTTCTCTATAGATAATCTCAGAGTACATAATAAGCATCAATAAGCATCTTTTGTTTTTCATTTTCACCTAGAAATAAGCTCTAAATAAGCCAAAATCCAAAAAGCTTATCAAAGTGCTACTTTCTGTAACAGAGATCTTATAGCTTATTTTCTAGCTTATTCTTTTGACAAAAGTTAGAAGTCTCTTTGTTAAAGTTGTAGAGAATAAGCTGTTTTACAACTTTGTAGTTTTAAGCTTTTTCTGAAAACCACTTTTTAATAAGCCAAAAATAAGCTAAATTCGTAGGGTCTATTTCGTATATAGTTGATAGTCTAGGGTTACCTGTTTACACTGTTGTGTAAATTTACACAAGTTTGCCCGCCTACCCTTTAGTTTTTCTTTCCCAACTTTAGTCCCTGTTCTTTTCATTTCATTTTAAATTCTTTTTATTTTCTATCTTTTTAGTTTTATTAAAAAATCAAATTAGGTTTACACTTTAATTTTTGCAATTACTTTCAATTCATTAGATAAAAATTAAAGGCTATTTGTGGTATAAATAGATTTGGTGACACTTTTTCTTGATTCTAAAAGTATTTTTGTTAAAAATTTTCCGAATAGGTTTTTAAAACATTAAGAAATTAATTTTCATTTTCAAACATTAAAAATCTTCAAAAATTCATAGAAATTAGAAAAAGAGTTAAAGAAAAGTTACTGGGTTTAGGTACGAGTGAGGTTGTAGATGCTGGTAGCAGGACAATTGACTATATGCTTTATAAAAATAAAGAGGATTTTTACTTTGCGAAAAGGAGATAGCAATAAACAGATAAGTATGAAAGAGAAATCAAACATTATCTATATATAGCTTCTCTGTTAACGACAATAGCGCCGTAAAAATCTGTAACGGTAACATTTAAACAGTGTTTAAGCAGAGAAAGTCAATTTTCCCGCAACCAGCACTAACAATAACCTACCAGTATTAAAATTTACACTACCAGACTTAACTTTGGTCAACCAGAATTAATTATGACACAACCCGAATTAACTCTTTTTCAACCAGAATTAAGTTTTTACTTATCACACCTGTCTTACATCTGCAACTCCATGCTATTCCTGCAAGAATTAGACTAAAACAAAGAAAAACATGCTGCAAGAGTTTGTATAGACAGAATTAACATCAACTAACTACCCGAATTAATACTACTAACTACCAGAATTAATACTATTAACTACCAGAATTAATACTATTAACTACCAGTATTAATACTACTTAAGCCAGATTTTAGTTAAACTAACTATTATAAGTATACACACTATACAATTTAGCCTCCCCTTAAATGTAGCTATGAGTTTACCATCCCAATACTAACCACTAAGTAATTAAACCGTGGTCCATCAAAAGGTTTAGTCAATAGGTCAGCTACATTTAAGTCTGTGTAAATTTTCTCCACACTAATGAGCTTCTTCTCATAACAGTCTCTTATAAAATGGTGGCGTATCTCGATGTGCTTTGTCTTGGAATGATACACTGGGTTCTTCACAATGCAGATTGTGCTTTCATTATCAATGTGGATTTTGGTATTCATGAAATTGAAACCATAGTCCAGTAGTTGATTTTGAACCCACAATACTTGTCCACAGCAATTTGCAGCAGCTACATATTCAGCTTCAGTTGTAGAAGTAGCCACTATGGTCTGTTTCTTGCATTGCCATGAGATAAGTCTTTGTCCAAGAAATTGACAACCACCTGTTGTGGATTTCCTGTCAAGGTTGGACCCACCATAATCACTGTCAGAGAATGCTTCCAGGTCAAAAGGTGATTCTCTAGGATACCATAAGCCCAAATGTGGTTTGCCCTTAAGGTACTTAAAGATTCTCTTCACAGCATTGAGATGTGAAGTCTTGGGAGTGACCTGAAAACGAGAACAAACACATACTGCATACATTATATCAGGCCTAGAGGCAGTTAAATACATGAGAGAACCTATCATGGATCTGTATAAGTGCACATCCACATCAACAGCTTCCTCATCTTTTGTCAATGCCACTTTGGTCTCCATGGGGGTTATTGCAGTTTTCACATTTACAAGATCAAATTTCTTGAGTATCTCAGCTACATACTTGTCCTGAGATATGAAGATTCCTGCCTTGTTCTGTTTGACTTGTAATCCTAAGAAAAATGTGAGTTCTCCCATAGAACTCATCTGAAATCTGCTTTTCATCAAGGCTTCAAACTCATCACACCAAGACTTTTTGGTAGATCCAAAAATGATATCATCAACATACACTTGAACCAGCATGATATCCTTCTTGTCCCTTTTAATAAATAAAGTCTTGTCAATCGTACCCCTCTTGTATCCATGCTTCTCTAGGAATGTTGATAGAGTAGCATACCAAGCTCTAGGAGCTTGATGCAATCCATACAAAGCTTTGACCACCTTATAAACCTTCTTAGGGTGATCAGGATCAACAAAGCCAGGAGGTTGTGAGACATAAACCTCTTCATCTATAGTGCCATACAGAAAGGCACTTTTTACATCCATTTGGTATACTATGAACCACATAAATGAGGCAAAGGCTAAAAATAACTGATAGCTTCTATTCTTGCCACAGGAGCAAAAACCTCATCATAGTCAATATTTGCCTTATTTCTGACAACCACTCCTCTTTCATCTCTTTTATTTCTGTAGACCCATTTTGTACCAATCACCTTTATTCCATAAGGTAGATCTACAAGAACCCATACTTGCTGCAGCTTAAACTGTAACAACTCCTCTTCCATGGCTTGAACCCAACTGTCATCTTGTAGAGCTTCAAAAATCTTTTTAGGTTCCTCCTGAGATAGAAAACAGGCAAATAAACAATGCTGTTGATCTTTGTGATTGTTTCTTTGCTGCTTTTGAATAAAGCTAAAAAGTGCATGACCTCCTGATTTTTGTTGCACTTTGCTTCTAGTTTGCACAACTGACTTAGGATCACCAAGGATTTGACTTTTCGGGTGAATATTGTGAATCCTAAGAGTAGGAGTAGGACTGACTTCAATTTCTGTTGGTAGACTGTTGAAGTCAGTTATCACACCCTCTTCATCATAAGATGCCTCATCAAAAATTCATGTCTCAGACTTGTGAAAGATTTCAAGCTCTGGCATATGTGAATCATCAGGATCAGAACTACCAGTATTAACTGACTCACTACCAGTATTAACTGAAGGAATACTGGTAGAGTTATTTCCAGAGACTTTCCCTAAATGCTTTAGAGCAATTTCTTCCAACTCTTTTCTAAAAGCTAGAATCTTAGGATTATCTTCTGTAGTGTCAGTAGAAGAATCCTTCTTCTCTTGTTGAGGTGCTATCAAGATCTCCTATATCTTTGAATTTGTGGAAGATTTCCTTGATTCAGCTTTTTCTTTAGTATTCTTCACAGTTGAAGGCACAACAATAAGCTCTACATCCTCATCTTTTTCCTTAGAAGCATTAGAATATGGAGTTTGTGAAGTACCTGCAATGTTAGTTGCTTCTGAAGCACCTGCATGTGGGTTAGTTTGATTTTCCAAAGATACAGGAATATAGTTCATAGAATCAGTAAGATAGTCAATATCAAACATCCATCTATACCCTACTCCTTTGACATTGGGTTTATCTTCAAGAAAATTGACATGCAGATTTACTTCTACTCTTTTGGTTACTAAATTATAAACCCTATAGGCTTTGCTATTTAGAGAGTAACCAACTAAGAATCCCTCATCAGATTTTCCATCAAACTTGCCAAGCACACTAAAAGTATCTAAAATTGTAACATGACACCCAAAAGGTCTTATGTAGCTGATAATTGGTTTGTGGCCAAACAAAAGCTCATAAGGAGTTTTGTTTTGATGTTTAGTCACTCTTACCCTATTAAAAATATAGCAAGCAGTACTAACTGCTTCTGCCCAAAAAGTAGTTGGTAAGAGTGAGTCTGCTAGCATAGTTCTAGCAGCCTCAATTAGGGTCCTGTTCATTCTTTCAGCAACTCCATTCTGTTGTGGAGTTCTGGCATTGCTATACTCTTGTTTTATTCCCTTGTTTCCACAAAATTCAAGCATATCTCTATTCTTAAATTCAGTGCCATTATCTGATCTAATGATTTTAACCCTATGACTAAGCTGGTTTTCAATCTGCCTAATGAAGTTCTGAAGAATGCCACTAGTTTCATCCTTAGAGGCCAAAAAGAATACCCAACTAAATCTGGTACAATCATCAGTAATTACAAGGCAATAACTTGCATGATTAATGCTTTTTACAGAAGTAGGACCAAAAAGATCCATATGCAAGGTGTGTAATGGCTCAGTGATTAATCTTTCTAATTTGGCCTTGCAGGAGGCCCTGTGTTGTTTACCTTTATGGCAGGCAACACATGTATGGTCATTTTTGAAAACCTTGGAAGGTAGACCTCTTACAAGGTTTCCCTTCACAAGTTTGTTTAGGTTTTTAAAATTGATATGACCTAACCTTCTGTGCCACAATTTAGATTCATCAGATGTGGCTTTAGCAATCAAACAGGCAAAACCTTTTGCAGGAGTAGGTGTCTTCATATCAAAACTGTACATATTGTGATGTCTAGGGACCTTTAGAAGTATCTGATTTTCATCAGGCATCTTAAAGTCAGAAGACACAACAAGACATTCAGTTTCAGTAAAAAGAACCTTGTGCTGCTTATCACATATTTGTGATATTGAGAAAAGGTTAAAATGCCCTAATTCTTTTACAAAAGACACACTATCAAAATCTAAATTACCAACTCTTATTTTTCCTTTACCAGATATGTAGCCTTTGCTACCTCCAAAGGTAACAGATCCCCCATTGAATTCTTCAAAATCCTCCAGTTGATCCTTGTTACCTGTCATGTGCCCTGAGCATCCACTATCAAATATACCTCTATCTACCATGTTCTTCAGTGGATGATCCTGCACATGAAAAAGAGAAATTAGTTTCTCTTAGGGACCCAGGCCTTTTCAGGCTTGGGTCTGCCTTGTGGACCTTTAGCATTCACATTTCTAATAAAAGTTGGTCCACTGTCACAATTGGAGTTTAAGTTCCTCCAATTATAACCTGCTGAGGTCTTAACAGCAGTTCCCTAATTTCCCTTTACCGCATGAGAATAAGTCATTCTTGCTGTATTTCTAACAATGGGTCTACTCACAGGTGAATGAGATTTAGAAAAGTACCTTCTTTGATTAAATTGATTCACCTGAGGTCTTTTAGGACTAAAGCTGTTTGAGGTCTTGGTAGGTACTGGCTGACTAGTTCTGACAGTATTAACATTAGAACTACTAGTATTAACATTAGGCCTAACAGAATTAATGTTTGGCCTACCAGCATTAAGTTGTACTGATCTAGGAACAAATTTATTAGAATGATTAACCTTGTTTGCATTAGTCCATACTGGTTTTGACACCCCATTACTAGTATTAAAAAACATTTGTTTCTTAAACTCTGCCTCTCTTGCCATTTTCTTTTCATAATAGTCACAATCTTTGATTAAGTGACTTAGATTACCACAAACAAAACATTTCTTCTTTGTGAAAGAGTAACCTTCCCCTAGTTCTCTTTCCATCATAGCATTCCAATTCTTCCTGTTAACTTTAGGTGTTGCTTGATCTTTGATTGGTTGTCTAGGAGTTTTTATGTGTGAAACACAACTAGGTTCAATCTCTTTTGTTTTTGTATCAGACACACCTTTTTTATTTGTTGTTACAGGTGTAGACACATACACTTCTGGAGGTACACTTAAAATCTCAGATTCAGGATCAACAGAATGTTTAGAGGAAGTTCCAATAGATCCTGCACTATCATTAGATTGACAGGTAGAATATTCACTGGATCTATCATCTGATAACATTTGGTTCAGCTCTGATGTCCTTTTACCCAAAACATAAAAGACTCATCAATTCTTCTTGTGTCTGAAAGGAGTATAATCTCCCACTTAAGGATGTTGAAACACCTTAAAATCATTAGTTTTTATAAATCTACTATACAAAGGTTTTCCAACTGAATCCTCTTTTGAGCAATTAAAAACAGAGAAATTCATTTCTTCCTCATAACTTAGAACCTCATTGTTTGATTATATTTCATACCCTAAGCCAAGTTTATTATTTGAACTCATGCCAGAATTAATTAATTCATCCAAAGAATTCTTGGAAGAGTCTTTCCATGAATCTAATGTTTTCCTACAATTGTTCCTTTCTTTACAGCTTTCATTCCAATTCTCCTATATCTTTTAAGCTTTTCATCTTTTTCATATATTTCATTAGCCTGAAATGTAAGCTTTGTAGAGAAAGGTTGCTGTTTATTGAAAAGTAACAAGTTGACTTCTAGTTTCTTAACTGCTTAACTTATATGCAAGAATAATGTGCTTCTTGATCCCTAACTCTGTATTCAATTTGTTCATTCACACAATGTTTTAAAAGGTATTGATAACAATGCAAATTTTAGAACACAAAGATACCTCATTACTTGAGCTGATAGCCATAAGTGCATGATTTGTCTCTTCAACTTCAGTATGTTCTCCCCAATTGACAATCCCATCATCCATTGTCAGCAAGCCCATCTGATTCTTCTCTTGCTTCCCAGCTTCTTGATGTTGATAAAATGAGTCTCTCTTCTTCTTTCCATCATGTGTCCCCTTTGCTGCATTCCTGCAAGCAAAGTGACCAGTGTTGTGACAATTGAAGCATTCAAGCTTCTTTTTGTCAAAACCAACAGGTGTTTTTCCATCAACACGAACTCTCCTTCCTGTTTTCTTATAGAACTTCTTCATTCGAATAGCAATCATTGCTATCTGCCAGTTTATGTCCATCTCTTCAATGTCCAAGTCATCAATTTGTTCCAGGTCTTCATGAAGCAAGTCCTAGTCCTCTGATTGTTTGGCAAAGAGGGAGTAAATAACTTCATCAGCAAAACCAGCAAGAACTTCTTTTTCAGAAATATTGGTTGAAGAAGTGGAAGGAGTGCAAGTACTGTAGGCACCAGTAAAACCAGACTTAACCTTATTAGTGTTGCTTTTGCTTTGTGAAACAAAAGCAACATTTTGAGCATATTTAAGACTTTTTATTGAGCACCTTTAGTATTTCCTTTCTGCAAAAACCCTAAGGTTATTGTACAAGTCATCAATAGATAAAGTATCAACATCTGGTTTAGTTCTCATAGTCATTGCCAGATTGGACCATGCTGGGGGCAACGACCTGAGAAACTTATAATTGGCATCCTCATTTGATACTTCAGCACCATGAGCTTCCAACTGAGAAAGTAATTGTTGGATACGGTTTATCCTTTTCAACCCTTCTGAACTGGATATTGGTAAAATGGCTTCAAACAGTATTGTTAAAAACAGCCTCTGCATTTTCTTTGAATTTGCATTACCACTAAACCTAATTCTGATGGCTTCCCAGATCTCTTTTGCATCATCCATTCCATGAAATCTTCTCATATGCTCCTTGGGAATGGCCATCAGCAAGATATTCTTAGCCTTCCTTTCCTTTTCAACAGCTTGAATTTCTGCAGCAGTTACTGGTGAAAGTATTCGAACAATACCATCCTTTCCAGTTGAAATTCTCTTCTTGGAGTTTCCATTCTGAATTACCTTCCAAACATCATTGTCAATGTACTCAAGGTAATGCTCCATTTCCATAGCCCATATATCATACTCCTCCTTCTTCAGAATTGGGAGTTTGATATTTGAGATAGCAGTTGTTTGAGGAATCACTTGTTGTTTTTGTTTAGGTGCAGCACCAGTGGTCCTGATGCATCTTCATGGTTTGATTCGTTCATCATCACTGAGATGTTGTGAGAACTCATCATTAGCAGGTTGAGACATTTGTAAAGATCTGAAAGAGAGTGTTTGTTTGTGGTTTTAGTGATTCTTCTTACTCAGGGTCCCTCTATCTCTGATACCACTTGTAGGTCCTTGTTTTGGATCTATATAGCCTTTGTAAGACAATAGCTAACTTGAATAAATCCAAATCAACTATGTGAGAGACACTGACTATGAATACCAAGTGTTAATGCGGAATCTTAACACAAGTATTAAGAAGAACACAATATAATACTAACTTTGCTATTGATTTCTATTAAGCTTCAATGCTTCTATTTCTTTATATCAAACTCTATGCCGTAGGGTTCCTTTTATACACCAAGGAAACCCTAGAAGGCTTTACAAAACATGTGAAAGGATAATGCATATCCTTTCCTAAAATATCTCTTAAAATATCTCTAAGATAACTATTACCTCTATTCTGTTACATAAATAGACTTAACTACATACGACCAGTACTAACTATAGTATTGCCACTCTACCAGTACTAACTATAGTATTGCCAGACTTAACTTAGTACTGCCAGAACTAACTAATACTACCAGACTTAACTGTTATACTACCAGTATTAAGTCTTTTACAATATATTTCCCAACAGTTACTCCAACCAAACTCAGACGAATGACAAAGCCATATTCGTCCACCCACCTTTATTGCTAACTATTTTATTTCAGGAATATATAAAGATGGACGTAGAGGTACCTGGTTCTAGCAGACTCAAAGATTCATAGCCACATGCTCATACTCGACCGACATTTTTAAAGACATCATGAAAGCTCAAGTACATGTTTCAAGACTTTCGCTACTCTAATACCATACATCCTTCTTAAAGCGACGAAGTGTTAAAGTTAAAGAACTTCAAGAAAGATGAACCATTAAATCTTTTAAGTTTTTAAATCAAGAAATGCATGAGCATGTTGGTCCAAAGTTACAAGCTCATAAGATGGAAAGATTACAAGATGATGTAAAGAGATTATGCTTGGTTGATGATCTCAAGTAGTTCTAAATCACATTCATGTCAAGTCAAAGCTTAAAGTCAAAGATCACTACATCAATTCACAAGTTAAAGATTGAAGTTAAAGACTACGAGATCAAAACTAAAGTCAAAGCATAGTATGCTAGGTTTAAGTTTTTGTAAATTGGAGTGACCTCCCTTAGGGGGAGATTATTAGGAATACGAAAAGTATCGGTCACTTCTAATATAGCTAGTCGTAGCTCGTAGAGTAATCATATGTAATGTTAGTAAGCTAACCAGGCCAAAGGCTCATGGAAAGCCTATGGCCAGCCATAGCTAGGAGTATTTATACCCTCTCCACACATGGAGAGAGTGTTGGTTGTTCATTTTCTCATTTGGTAATCTAATAGTTCTTTCTTTGTTTCTCTCTCTAAGTGTTCATCCAACCACCTCTTTCTCTCTCTAAAAACCCAAAACGAATCCATCCTCTATATGTGTTAAGATATTCTACATGGATGCAAGATGTTTTGACCTTGATTTGGGTTTTTTAGGTTTTTTTATTGTTGCATTTCTAAAGCTTGACCCTCTTCTACCTTTATAAACAGTCCTCTGCTCATCTGAACTTAAATTATCACACCACTATGCAATCTCTAATGGAATATTAGCTTTTTTCCTTTTGTTGAGCTTGACCCTTGTTTACCATTAAAAATTTTTTTTTTGCTTGGGTAGATCTATACCCTGGTTTACCTTTAGAGTCTTTTTTTGTTCCCAAGTAGAATCAGAGCAACAAGGATCCTCATAGCTTGACTTTAAGGTATCATCAGAGCTTTCATCAAAGGTAGCTTGAAAAGGGTTAAGATCAGAACTTTCATCAGAGGTAGCTTGAAAAGGGTTATGATCAGAGCTTTCATCGGAGGTAGCTTTAAAAGGGTTATGATCAGAGCTTTCATCAAAGGTAGCTTAAAAAGGTTTATGATCACAGCTTGTGTCTGATTTAATATTTATGACCTATGTCAATAAGATATGATTGGTAAACTTAGTTTTTAAATCCAAATTGAATCAATTCAGGTTCTTTCCTAAGGTACATTAAGCTTAAAGGGGTGTTTGGATTAAAGAAATTAGCTTGTTTCCTAAACATACTTACCAAATGTACATTATTTCAATACAACTTATTTAATAAGATAGATTTAACTTAAAAGGGTGTTTGGATTATATGAATTGTTCCTAAACTTAGTTTTTTAAGGTACATTGGTTCAATTCAGCTTATTTCATTATGTACCTTAAACTTAAAGGGGTATTTGGATTAAATCAATTGTTTACTAAATTTAGGTTACGTAAGTATAAACTTAGTTTTGCAATTACTATATACATTAAATTACCTTCCCTAACAGTTTAATACCTATGCAATATGCTCAAAAAGAACAATTACCTTTTTCTATCACCATTTTCTCTTTTCCCTTGTTAATATCCATTATCTGTTTTGCTTTGTTAAGATGTTTTCCAACTTTCTTAATCCTTTGTTCAAGAAGCTCTAGAATCTTCATTTCTGTAACCTTTCTTTTGTCATCTACACATATAGTAAACACTCAATACATAAGCCACAACTAAAATGATGGGTAAAATAACAGAATAATAATAAGTGGCAAAATGGGTCAATGAAATCGCAACAACATGCAAGATAATACATTCCTTGTACACTTACATTTCATACGTTTCTGTTTTACCTACTCTCTTTTCAATAAATCATCGAGTATGTCATCAGCTATAGCATCATGAACCTGCCAGTTACTCTCATACTTATGTAAAACATAATCGATCATGTTAGCCTTTAATACAAACTTATTCATGTCCATAGATTTCCACGAATCTGCCATTGATATGAAGTTTAATATAGGGTTTGTTAGGTTTTAGGAGTGAAGAGTTAAGTTTTGTAGTGAGAATTAAATGGAGTGTATTTAAAAAAGTTTTTCAAATAGAGTGAAGAGTCAGGTTTGTTGGGGAAACACAGAGTCAACACTCGTTTAAATGGGAAAAGACTTAAATACATAGGTACTATTCATGCAATTTTTTGTAAACAACAAAGATTGGCGATGCAATTTAGTCTTTTGTACCCAGACTTAAATGATGGTATGCAGTTATGGCGATGCTTCATTTTCTACTTGCAATGATGATATCTCAGCTTCTATGCACAAAAATTGACATTTTGAATTAATTATTTATAGGGTAATTAATCCTACTCATTTTGTCTCACATATACATCTAAATTGTTTACCTAAAATTTTAATCAATGGCCAATTTCAAGGTTTTAAATGAACTTATAGAGATTACCGGTCCGACCGAGTTACATAAGCGTATGCGGTTTTGGTTTGTGCAAGAGATTGCCGAAGAAGAAGGCTTGCTAAAATTTCTTCGTGATCGTTGTGATGACTTGAAGAGGAAGCGCCAGGCACCGTGTGTTGATTCGTAAGATGGAGGCTTTGAGAGAACGTGGGGTGGCTGTTGATTCTTTGGAGTGTTTGAAATAAACTCACACTCGAGAAACCGCTAAGCTTGCCGCTTGGACAGATGGGATCGCTGAAACTCTTAGTATTCATGAGAAGGAAGGTTATGTGGCTAGATTAGAATTAAATGATTAGGTTTTCATAGGTAACGAGTAGTTAGTCACTTTTTGTTTTGTTAATAGTTGAATGTAATGACTTTTATATCTTATGGCTGTATATCTTATCTTTTAAAGATGTTACTTGTAAATCTAATTGGCCAAAAAATTAAGTTCAATCAAGTCTTTTGAAGGATGTACTTGACTGCACTTGATTAGTAGTAATGCAACAAGCAGCATCAGCAGGCAACAAAGTCTTGGTGCCCCTCTAAAACCCCATTTCATATTCCCAAAATCTTTTTTGGTCATTGTCACAGCCAGAATAAGGGTGTTTGTTTTTCCGTTGAATATCCAAAATCAGTTGACAAAAAACTAGGATACATCAAAAACAGTGTATTTTTGCTTTTCAAGTTTGCCATCCATGCTTTCAAAAATTAGTTTTGAAAAAATATAAACTCTCCCAGTGGAAAGACAAATAAAAGCAGTAAGCGAAATTGCTACCAAATTGAATCTCATCCACCACTTTAGAGCTTATAACCAAAAAATTTGCCAAAAATGGTGGACTAAAAATCGCCATGGGGTGTAAAAAGCTATTCCAAAATGGAAAAAATAACCGACATCATGATACCCCATATTCCCCATCCCCTCAAAAATCTCATTGTTTGGCAACATTGTAATCCCTGAAGCATCTGCTAATTAAAGCTTATTTCTAATAGATGCCTCAGTGATTGTATACACAATGGTATCAATAGTTGCGTGTAATTCTAGAGTCCCATTAGCAAGAGTGTGGCATAATGCAGTCTCCAAAACTATTTGACTAGGGGGAATCATAGAATATAGGATTAGAAGTTAAAGCATACCTGAGGTTGGAACCTCTTAGAAAGTCAACTATCTCTGCAAACCCTGCACTTTCATCAGGCTTGCGCAAAAACCCCACTTGATTATGTTTGTCACAGTATTTTAATTGAGCCATGATTCGAAAGTAGCAATGAAAGGTATTGATGTGTACTGAAAAGTTACTGGAGTGAGGTTGGAGATGCTGGTAACAAGAAAATTGAATATATTATTTGTAAAAAGAAAGAAGATTTTTACTTTGCGAAGAGGAGATAGCAATAAAAAGATAAGTATGAAAGAGAAATCAAACTTTATCTATATATAGCTTCTCTGTTAACGACAATAGCGCCGTAAAAATCTGCAACGGTAACATTTAAACAGTGTTTAACAATAACCTACCAGTATTAAAATTTACACTACCAGACTTAACTTTGGTCAACCAGAATTAATTATATTACAACCTGAATTAACTCTTTTTCAACCAGAAATAAATATATATTGAAGACTTACAAAACAAAGACCTTATCACACATGCCTTACATCTGCAAATCCATGTTATTCCTGCAAGAATTAGTCTAAAACAAAGAAAAACATGCTGCAGGAGTTTGTATAGACAGAATTAACTTAAACTAACTACCCGAATTAATACTACTATCTACCAGAATTAATACTACTTAAGCCAGATTTTAGTTAAACTTACTACCAGAAGTACACAAACTATACAACTAAGCCTCCCCTTAAATGTAGCTATGGGTTTATCATACCAATACTAACCACTAAGTAATTAAATCGTGGTCCATCAAAAGGTTTAGTCAATAGGTCAGCTACATTTAAGTCTGTGTGACCCTAATGAGCTTCTTCTCATAACAATCTCTTATAAAATGGTGGCGTATCTCGATGTGCTTTGTCTTGGAATGATATACTGGGTTCTTCACAATGCAGATTGTGCTTTCATTATCAATGTGGAGTTTGGTATTCATAAAATTGAAACCATAGTCCAGCAGGTAATTTTGAACCCACAATACTTGTCCACAGCAATTTGCAGCAGCTACATATTCAGCTTCAATTGTAAAAGTAGCCACTATGGTCTGTTTCTTGCATTGCCATGAGATAAGTATTTGTCAAAGAAATTGACAACCACTTGTTGTGGATTTCCTGTCAAGGTTTGACCCACCATAATCACTATCAGAGAATGCTTCCAGGTCAAAAGGTTTGACCCACCATAATCACTCTTGTTTTATTCCCTTGTTTCCACAAAATTCAAGCATATCTCTATTCTTAAATTCAGTGCCATTATCTGATCTAATGATTTTCACTCTATGACTAAGCTGGTTTTCAATCTGCCTAATGAAGTTCTGAAGAATGCCACTAGTTTCATCCTTAGAGGCCAAAAAGAATACTCAACTAAATCTGGTACAATCATCAGTAATTACAAGGCAATAACTTGCATGATTAATGCTTTTTATAGAAGTAGGACCAAAAAGATCCATATGCAAGGTGTGTAATGGCTTAGTGATTAATCTTTCTAATTTTGGCCTAGCAGGAGCCCTGTGTTGTTTACCTTTAAGGCAGGCAACACATTTGGTCATTTTTGAAACCTTGAAGGTGACCCCTTACAAGGTTTCCCTTCAAAGATTTGTTTAGGTTTTTAAAATCGATAGACCTGACCTCGTGCCATAATTTAGATTCATCAGATGTGGCCTTAGCATCAAACATGCAAAAACTTTTTGTGGAAGTAGGGTGTCTTCATATCAAACTGTACATATTGTAGATGTCTAGGGACCTTAAAAGTACTGATTTTCATCAGGCGATCTAAAGTCAAAAGACACAATAAGACATTCAGTTTCAGTAACAAGAACCTTGTGCTAGCTTATCTCATATTTTGTGATATTGAGAAAAGGTTAAATGCCCTAAATTCTTTTACAAAAGACACACTATCCCAAAATCTAAATTTTACCAACTCTTATTTTTCCTTTACAGATACGTAAGCCTTTGGCTACCTCAAGGTAACAGATCCCCCCCCCCCCTTATTGAATTCTTCAAAATCCTCCAGTTGATCCTTGTTACCTGTCATGTGCCCTGAGCATCCACTATCAAATATACCTCTATCTACTATGTTCTTCAGTGGATGATCTTGCACATGAAAAAGAGAAATTAGTTTCTCTTAGGGACCCAGGCCTTTACAGGCTTGGGTCTGCCTTATGGACCTTTAGCAGTCACAGTTCTAAAAAAAGTTGGTCCACTGTCACAATTGGAGTGTGGTTTAGAGTTCCTCCAATTATAACCTGCTGAGGTCTTAACAGCAGATCCCTAATTTTCCTTTACAGCATAAGAATGGGACATTTGTGCTGTAATTTTTACAAAGGGTCTTCTTACAGATGAATGTGATTTTGAAAAATGCCTTCTTTGATTAAATAGATTCACCTGTGGTCTTTTAGGACTAAAACTGTTTGATGTCTTGGTAGGTACCGGCTGTCTAGATCTAACAGTATTAACATTAGTAGTAACAGTATTAACTCTAGACCTAACAGAATTAATATTTGTCTTACCAGTATTAATATTTGTCCTAACAGAATTAATGTTTGGCCTACCAGTTTTAAGTTGTACTGGTCTAGGAACAAATTGATTAGCATGATTAATCCTGTTGGTATTAGTCCATACTGGTTTTGCCATCATGTTACCAGTATTACAAACCCTTTGTTTCTTAACCTCAGCCTCTCTTGCCATTTTCTTTTCATAATAGTCACAATATTTAATCAAATGACTTAGACTACCATAAACAAAACATTTCTTCTTTGTGAAAGAGTAACCTTCCCCTAGTTCTCTTTCCATCATAGCATTCTGTTAGCCTTAAAATATGTCGGCTAATACAGAATTACATTAGTTTATATTAGCCGGACACGCAGGGACTAGAAATGTCAAGTGTGGTAAGTAGATCGTGTCCAGGGCTATATATATCCCCTCCATACTTCCATGGAGGGGTGAGGATTCATTTTACTTATAATAAGGTGTGTGTGTTTCTCTCTCTAGAAAACACACATCTTCCCTTTCTCTTACTAAATAATATGGCTACACAATTGTTCAATCCTCCCCGACCTCCGGATCATGATGGGCTGGAAGGGAGAAAAGACACCTCATAGGGAATAATCGTGCAATCAAAAAAAGACAAAATAATGAATAGTAACAAGCACTGTATCAACAAAGTCGTCAGGGACCAACGACACAATCAAAAAATAAAGTGAAAAGATGATTCTACCCTTCGCTGAAAAGACGACGTGGCCAGGCTAACGACGAAGATAACCGTCGTTAGGTAACGGAGCTTTAGAGACCAAACAGGTAAGAAAAGTGTCAAAAAGGACCTCGTATGAGAGTCCCCGTTATATGGTGACCAAATGTGCAAACGGGGTGGAGTTCAGGGACCAACGGTGTAATAAAACAAGTAAAGAACTAAAGAACACTACATTGGACCAACAGGGTGGAGTTCATAAATCAATAATAAAACAAGTAAATAACACTTCATTGGTAAAAAAATTAAACTTTAAGCAAAAGGGCTTCAAATCATTACCATATGCCGATTCGAGATCTTCAATTAATCGCTCGGTGGTGTCCATCCACTTTCTTTTGCGGAGCTTCCATCCCATTAACACCATTGTATGTAGGGTTTGAATGCAGAAAAAATGTAGGTCTACTTTGTGAGTGATTTGTGAGAGAGCAGGAATAGGATTTGGGAGAGAATAATCTTGTGAAATAATAGGGATCAGAGGTGTAAAGGTAGTGAATAGTCAAAAAAATTAATGTTGATGTGTTGTGTTAGCCCTAAAATATGTTGACTAATCCAGAATTACATTTATCATTTATAGTCGTGTCGGGTTAGTTTAGTTAGTAATGACCGGGACTATAAATACCCCCTCCATACTTCCATGGAGGGGTGAAGCTCACTTTTGTAAAGTGTGAAAGTGTGTGTTTTCTCTCAACAAAAACACACATCTTCCATCCTTTTTCTTTTCTCTCTAATTCGATGGCTACTTTTCTTTTCCATTTTACCAAGCCTCTGGATCCGTTGTTTTAAGGGTGAATTTAATGTTAACATTTGGCACCAGAGCATAGGGGGAATCCGTGTTGGTTACTCACTGATTCGTGTGGTTAAATAAGCCCAAATTCGTGGCTTATTTTGGTCAAAAAATCCATGGATCAAATGGGTTTTCGCTTATTGGTTTGTTAATCATCATTTTTCATTGTTATACTTGTTAAACAGGTTATGTTGCAACCATATCATGGTGTTTAGATCGTGATTTATAATTACTTTTTGTTTTTGGTTCAAAAAGTCAAACCCATATTTTTATGCTTAGATGTGTTTATGTTTATGTTTTTAAGCAAGATCTAGGCATAAGGTAACTAGTTGTGCAAGAAAAATCAAGGTACAAGGTCAAAAAGGGTGTGTTTTTGGTGATTTTGTTGGAAAAAGACGTGTTTTGCTCGAAGTTGACTTTCTGTATGAATGAAGCGGAATATGCAGGTTTGAATGAAGCAGAATATATAATCCAAGCGGAATATGTAATCCAAGCGGAATATGTAATCCAAGAGGAATATGTAATCTAAGAGGAACATGTAATCCAAGCGGAATATGTAATCCAAGAGGAATATGTAATCCAAGAGGAATATGTAATCCAAGAGGAATATGCATGCAGTCAAGCGAAATATGCATGCATCAAGCGAAATATGCAACATTCAAGCGAAATATGCATGCAGTCAAGCGAAATATGCAATATCCAAGCGAAATATGTCACAGTTCAAGCGAAATATGACATTTTCAACCGAAATGTGAAATTTATCAAGCGAAAAATGCAATTTTTTCAATTTATCCAATTTTGGTGATTCACTTTCGATACAAACATCAACCATAACAACCCACCACACACAAACAACAACACTTAATCCCAAAACGATCCTAAAAAGATTCACTTAAATGACAAAATGGCTAGAGATTCGGATTACGATGACATGTGATCACGGAGTTGATTTGGTATCCCTTATTTGCAATTGAAGTTGGATTTCACAAAGGCGTCTACTTATTTCATCATCGTGACTTTCTTCTATTTTCTATCGATTGATGACTTGCTTGAACGTATACAGTTATGATTAAGACTTGGATTATCTAGTTTCCAGAAGTCAAGGGGTGGTTGGATGAAGACCTGGATAACTATCACTTAAAGGAGTTACGTTGTAGTACTCAGTGTCACACGCAGATGTCGATGTGGATAATTTCAAGAGGTGTTGTACTTCTTATACTTTTGATGTTGGGTATAAGGTACTTAGAGATTTTCTTCTGCACCGTTCTTCAATTAACAATAGTGCAAGATTAAGTAATAAATTTAGAGAATTTTACTTCAGTTTCAAGTTTGGTATATCGGGTTTACTTCAACATGTGGTCACAGCAATAGCCGACAGAATTCGAGGTTGGTAAGTTAGCCAGAGAGTTTTAAAGGTTAAGATGTAATCAGCACTTCTCACGGGTATTTTTGTGCTATTCCAAGACAAAGATATTTCACAGTCTAAGCAAAATCTTTAAAGTTCTTCGATGACATTCATTTACAAGACCTTGATTATACCAAGTGTTCTTGATTCTTGCTTCAACTCCTCTACGGTTTGTGAAGTCAAGAGGGTAATGATTCTTTTGGATATCAAGATTTATGCTTATGACAAGAACTTCTCGAGTATATGGACGTACACGACAATGATGCTTCCGAGAGCTCGAAACCATCATTGGAGAAAATGTGTACATTCGGGACTTAATTGACTTTGATGTTACCATGTTAACTTCCAAGAGGAAGATTGTTAGCCCTAAAAATGTGTACATTCTGGACTTTATTAACTTTGATGCTACCATGTTTTACTTAGAATGGTTTGTGAAGTATTCTGCAAACGTGAGAAGAACACTTGCTGATTTCTCGCATGCACCCCTGAATGAATATTCACCAAGCCCTACTAATGAACAAGAAGCAGTGGATCGATGGTGTGGTTTTGACTTCTAAACAAAATTTTCGATGTGCACTGCAATGACAAGAAAAATTGTTCAACAATCTACAGCAAAGTTTTAGAATCTGCATAAATAGGATGATGGTTTGGGGGAAGCTGATTCAGAAACTTCCCAAACAGGAGTCTAAAAAGAAAGTTTTTTTTTTTTTTTTTATTTTTTTTTTTTTTTTTTTTTATTTTTTTTTTTTATTTTTTTTTTTTTTTTTTTTTTTTACCAAGACCTGCTGCAATGATTGAGGGAAGTTTATCCAACTCATCGGCAAAACTAACAAATGATTCTAAGAAACAAGTAAAGACAATGAAGACCAAGTTGTAGTAAACAAGGTTCAAGACCAGAAGAGAACTCAGAATGTAACACCCCAATAATGGGTCGCAGCGGAATATAGGATCCGGGGCCATTTTTACTTCAGATCAACAGCACAAGATATATAAAAGAACGACACAAAAGTCATTTAGATTGATACATTGGATTTAAATAAAAGTCATATTACAAAAGCTTATAGCTTTACTTGTTCTTTATTTAATATTTATAAAAGATAACATAGATTTCCCAAAACATGATGCACACATATATCTTTAACAGTGCAATCCAAAACACAATCCAATGCATCCTTGGCATCTCGTGCCTAATGACCTCCTGAAAACATTGCTTAAAACGTCAACAAAATTGTTGGTGAATTCATAGGTTTATGTATTTAAATTATGCAGGACCGCAAGATTTTCCCGGTGAGTCACAACGATGCCAACAATCAAAAACTAGATTATTGAGTTGCACTAAGCTCATGACACCGAAGCTCAACCTATATTTGCTATTATAGCAGTTATTTGCCCGTACAGATGTTGTAACCCGCAACATCCAAGTCCGACATGGTCAACGTTCGTTCCCAGTGATAGCTAATCACCCAAACGGGGAGGTTAATCCCAATAGATCTATTTATATCATTCGCGCTCACATAATGTAATTCACAACATACATCTAGCAATTAACAGTTCATGAATAATGGGGCACAGAGGGTTATCCAACTTAGGCAAACACATAAGATCAATAAATATTACATCACACTTGCTCCAATTTATAAAACAAGCATGTTTCCACCCCAAATAATATCAAATCAGTAAAACTGTAAAAGTGGGGCTATGAACTCACCTTGTATACAGGTAGTCCAAAATAATCTCAGATAAAACGTCACGCAAGACGAATAAAGATGCCTAACCTATTAAAATAAGGCGAATAAGTACTGAGTACATAATAATAAACATTGAATATAATCTTATAGTTTGTTACATATCGTACTATAGTTCGGCTATCATAATTAAAGTAGGTCATGACATACGATGAGAGTTTAGGACACTTTAAATCGTAAATCCAACAACTCATCGATACGTCCATCCGAAGAGGCCTCATTATGAAACTCCCTAGTATATACACTTGATAACCACACAATATTACTTATATATGCACAATCACCGACTAAACGTTTTATGTAAAATAATATTATAAAGAGAAAACGTTTATAAAAATACTTTTCGTAAAAATGACCTAACATGGTCGTTTTAAGCCCGTTTGCTGGCTTGTCTTATACGACCACGTCTTCGTAGTAAGACGAGCGATCAAAATAATACATTTTTAAGTTTTTAAGATTCTGCGATGAATAGTAAAATTACTGTTCATGACAGCTAATTAGTCGTTTTAGGCTTTAATTAGCGTAAACTTGTAACGAAAATAACTTAATTCGTTTTAATCCCTATATTATGTGATTCCTTCTAGTATGTTTTTGTATTAAGAGGTATTATATTTTATAAAAATAATTCCACTGATGAATAGTGATTTTTACTGTTCATAGTTTATAAAATTTCTTTTATAAACTTTAATTACCGTAAATGCCGTAATTTACTCGTTATAGTTCCGTTTTGAACGATTCTTGCGTGTACGATCTCGTAATCAAAAGTTATATCATATTTTAGGTGTTTTAAACTCAAACCTACTGCCATGAATAGTAACTTTTTATAAAAATAGTTTTATAAAAGTATTTATAGTCGTAAACTCGTTTTTAACGTATCTTTTTCGTTATAGATCGGTTTTTCGAGTTTCTTATCATTATGGAATCGTCACGAGGCGTATTATTTTTATAAAACATCATAACCTACTGTCCAAAATTCGAATTTGGACAGCCCCTATGTATTTCATATATGTTTCTTTATAAAACCTTGTTTTATGTATTAATTAAGTTAGTAGTAGTTTAACTATATAAAAACTCTTTAACCATATTTGTACATAGGGTGGTACTTAAATATAAGGTTCAATTATCATCCCGAGTCTTGTAATTTCCACTGTATCAAAGTTTAACCTTTTTACTATTCATCATATTCACATGTGAATGGTTTAAGAAACATTATAAAACCCTTAATTTAACCTAAACAAGTTTACACTTTTTATTTATTGTTATCATAGGTTAAACATACTTTTTATATTTTCTTTTCAATGATTATATAGGACCATAGGACATAAGAAAAAGAGTGCATAAAATCATAACATAAATAATAACTCATTTTTACATATTAGAAAGTCATTAGTGGTGATTATGGCTATATATAACATAACACATAAAATCATAAGAAGTAAAAGTAAAAAGGGATTAAGAAAAACTAAAGTATGATGTAAGAGTGTGAAATAAGATCTAAACCCGTGTTGTAATTCAAAACCAAGCTTCAAGCTTTATAACCCTAGAATAGGTTTCAAAACCCTAATCTTCCTTTTTCTTCTTATGACTTGCTAATGATGAACCAAGCTTGCAAACACCTTAGAATACCTTAAGATATGTAGTGTAAAGGTTTGTTATAAAAACTTAGAAATCAAAGTATGGATTTGTTTGGTGGCATATATGTGCCGTAGTTTGAGATGTAAAGGAGAGAGGAAAAAAAATGAAATTTCTTTGGTTAAGTGTAAGAGTATGAAACTTTACTGCATGCAATGCTGCCTAATTAAAGTCAAAATATCTCCTAACTAACCATGGTTACTTTCTAACCCTAGGTTAAAGTTAACATGACAAGTTGGTAAAGGTGTAAGAGTTACTTGCTTAAATATCTAGATATTATGTAAAAGATGTAAACTTTGAAAAGTCTTGGTCTCATCTCATAAAATTTGGCATATATATATAATATAAATATAAATATATATATAATATATATTAATATATATGATATATATATATATATGATGTAATTTTTGATTATTTTGAGTATTGGGTATAATCGTGGGTATTCGTTTAGGCTTAGTTAGGTTTTAGAACTTCCGGTAAGCCTAAACGCATTTATATTAAAACGAAAGCATTTTACGTAGCCGATAAAATAAGATGAGCACAGTCAGTTATTAACCTCATAAAAATCAGAATAACACTTGCATGATGTAAACATTTAATCGTTTAATGCCCGTTTACATTGTATGATCATTTTCAGTTTACGCGATTTAACTTAACGTTTACGGTTTAAGAGTAAACGCGTAAAACCCTAAAAATAAATTGTGAATTTCATAATGTCATACAATGACCTAAAATACGAGGTGTTATACAGAAGACATCTTAAAAAATATACCATGTACAAGGGACCAACGGTGCAACACAGTTTTTATGCGAAATTACCATAATACCAACACTAACGGAAACACATAACGGTCGTTCATCCCTTGAGATCAAACACGCAACAAAATGACTACTTCCATGACCATTTCCACGATTTTCAAAACGGATGACCAAACGGGTAAATGAGGTTAAGTACAGAGACGAACTGTTTAATTTACCCTTTATTTTATGTAAGAAACTCAATTGTAATATATCACTTTATATCAATAAAAAAAAGTTATCAATTTTCTCTCAATCACGCACACGCACGTTTTTAGAGATGTCGGTCTTCAACCTCTTGATTCAAGCTCGTTCTAACAGTTTTCTTTGGTCATATTATATATATATATATATATATATATATATATATATATATATATAGAGAGAGAGAGAGAGGAAGGTTAAAATAAAAAGACAAATATTCGTGAGAAGGATAAAAAGAAAACTTTTTTTAAAAAGTTCTCGAAAAATTCTAAAAAAATTCCATTAAATCAGGTATGTTGGTGCATAAAACTTTTGTAAAAGAAGTTTTTCTAATTTTGAGTTTTTATACGTTTTTTTAATGCGCAAAAAAAAAATTGATGCACAAATTTTTCGACTTGTTATAGTTTGATGCGCAATAAAATTTTGATGCAAAAAGTCAAAAGAAGTTGGGTACAAAAACGAATTTTTGATGCACAAAAAACCGATTTAATGCACAAACGTTTTTTTTCATAATTTTTTTTCGGCAAAACTATCCACTTTTAGAAAAACTTCCTTTACAACTTTTTCATGCACCAACATACACGATCTTGTGGAATTTTTTCAGAATTTATCAAGAGAACTATTTTAAAAAAATAAATCTTTTTAACTTCTCACGAATATTTTTTTTTATTTGATCTTTATCCGAATATATAGTATAAATATTATATATATATATATATATATATATATATATATATATATATATATATATATATTTATATAAATCGCCCTAGTTAAATAATGTACATGTTTTTCATCAAGAAAAAACTATTATTATAATAAACTAGTAAGGTAAAATAATAGTGTCCTTTGTCAAAACATTTTTAAGATCGACCACACATCTACATATATGGAATCTGTAAATTTACAAAGGTTGCACGAAAGTTGCGTGCAAGTTAAAAGAATAGTAAGTGAAACTTTTAATAATTGGCACATAAAAATAGCGAAATATGTGTATTTATAAATTTTGATATCATTAAAGCAAGGGTGTTATGGTGGTTGGCCCAGTGTTCCTTTGGAATTTAATTTGCTTTATCATCAAACTATTCCATCCAACCATACGAAATTTGACAAATGAATAAAATTAAATAACTTTAAAATTAAAATATCAAGAACAAATCAAAAAGAAAAAAACCAAAAAAAGAGGTCCCCCCTCATCTATACACACAACTTAACCTTGTGTCATGCACCATCATCTTTTTCTATCACCCACATATTAAAAATTATGTATCATTTAAAATAAAATCTATGTTATTAGTTGAATTTGCAATTTTGGTAGTACAATAGATTCTGTAGTCTCACAAGTTCAAATGCCCTTTTTCGAATATTTACGCATCTTGTTACGCTTTTATATCTTTTACCGCTATGTAAATTCTATTGTAAAGTCAGGCAATCCATGATTGGTATTGGTTTTCACTTATTGTCCTTGAGCCATTGCCTATAAAAGATCAATGATGATTGTTATTAAAGTTTTTCTGAGACTAATATTTCAGCAAAAAAAAAACAATTAGAAAAAGAGGAATAAAAAGCAAGTAGTTTGGGAGGTATATAGAAGGAGACGTTTCCTCGTTTTTCAGATGTGTGTATCTTCTGACACATAATAATAATAATTTTGATATAAAGTAGGAAGCAACCTATTTGTTGTTTATTTAATCACACATCTACATCTTTATATATCTTTTTCTCTCTCTCTAAAAAGTTATCTTTGTTTATATGAGAGAGAGAGAGAGAGTAGCAGCTTATCATGATCATCATCAAAGTTACTGGCTTCCTCAAATGATTTGAAAAAAAAAAAAAGGTCAAATCAGCTACACACACTTTCACACATCAACAACACACACACACATATAGAAAGAGAGTAAGAAAAAGAAAGCACTGTCACTGCAAATCACAGAATTGAGAGGTTCATCTTCTCTTTCTTTCTATATCAAATGAGATACTAGATTTCTTGAAAATGAGTGAATTGTATACTATATAGTACTAATTTAGATAAGAAAATTTCCATTTTTGTTTTGTGTGTGTAACATATCTCATCTCTCTCTAGCTCTCTAACTCTCCCACATACACACATATACAAAAAACAACTATGGTCTTTGGTTTATGATGGTGTTCTTGATGTCACTTTAGAATAAATTTAAAGCTAGTACTTACAAATATGTACTTGTTCTTTGGTCTAACTTTCAGATAGTGGTGATGATGATGATGGAGCTGCAGTACTTGTATACTGTCATTAGAAATCCATCACAATTTTTCTCATGGAGCTGCAGTACTTGTAACCCGTCACTGTGTGTGTGTTTAACTACATAATAAAATTGATCATATAATTCACATATAAAGATGTTATCATTATTAGACTAATGAAGTAATAACATTTATCAAACCAGAAAGCTCATTCGTAACGGAGATTTTAGTTTACTTGAGATAAAATTTATACATCTGATCCAAGCATACAAAATGGTTCTGTGTGCATATTGTGTGAAATAAATTTTTTGTTTCTTGTGTATTCGTTTAAACTAATCCTAGCTTTTTCTTTGGTATATAATATACTCAGTTTAAAGAAATGTTTAACTTTGTGACAGGTGTGAACAAGTACTAGAAAGATTGGAGGCTTTGAATTGATATATCAAAAGTAAGAATTTGAAATATACTTTGAATATATAAAGATCGATCTATGGCGACTTACTACGATAGTAATTCCGAAATTCAAGGTGGAGACGGGTTACAAACGCTTATTCTAATGAATCCCGGTTACGTTAATTACTCAGATACTCAACAACAATCGCAGCAACCACCATCACAACAAGGAAACATTATGTTCGTGCACAATCATCATCGGCACACATCTTTATCACACACAGCACAACCTACCACTTCCCAAACACAGCAATTCGTTGGTGTCCCACTTTCAGTACAACCATCGGTCTCAATTCATTCGCAACATGACATGTCCTCCTTACACGCCGTTATGCCACGAGTTCACTACAACATGTATAACCCCGTGGAAATGACAACACAACCACAAGAAATCAATAGGTTCCAACAAGGCTTGTCCTTAAGTTTGTCTTCTCAGCAATCGGTCTTCGGATCACAAGCTTCTGGAGTAGCCACAATATCTCCAACTGGTGATGAAAGAGCTACTGGATCGACACCATCAGCATCAGGGATTTCGAATGGTGTGAATGGTATACAGAGTGTCTTGTTGAATTCTAAGTACTTGAAAGCGACACATGAGCTTCTTGAGGAAGTTGTGAATGTTGGTAAAGATGTGTTCAAGAATTCCGATCAGTCTAGTAAAAGTCTCAAAGCAATTGGATCACCGACAGCTCGAGAAGGGTTGAGTGGTGAAGAAACAAGTAGTAAACGTGGTGATGGCGCCGAGCTAACTACGGCAGAAAGGCAGGAAGTTCAAATGAAGAAAGCAAAGCTTGTAAACATGCTAGATGAGGTAACTATTTGATGAATAAAATAGTTTACTCTGTTACGAGCTGTTAAATTATATCGTTATAAACTTTTTGGTGTCTTGAAGGTGGAGCAGAGGTACCGACAATACCATAACCAGATGCAAATTGTGATCTCGTGGTTTGAACAAGCAGCTGGAATAGGGTCTGCTAAAACCTACACAGCTCTAGCCCTTCAGACAATTTCAAAGCAATTTAGGTGCCTAAAAGATGCGATTTTGGGACAGATTAAGACTGCTAGCAGGAGTTTAGGTGAAGAAGATAGTTTCGGTGGTAAGACTGAAGGCGGGTCACGTTTGAAATTTGTAGATAATCAACTTAGGCAACAGAGGGCTTTACAGCAATTGGGAATGATCCAACACAATGCTTGGAGACCACAAAGAGGATTGCCTGAGCGTTCTGTTTCTGTCCTTCGTGCTTGGCTCTTTGAACATTTCCTACATCCGTAAGAATCAAAACATATAAGAACTATGTACATATGCTTGTTTTTTCAATTGGTACTAACCAAATTTTTGTTATTTAAATGCAGTTATCCTAAAGATTCAGATAAGCACATGCTTGCGAAACAAACTGGTCTAACTAGGGGTCAGGTATGTATAGAATCATCCTTTCATCTCTGTTTTATATATATTCTTTTTCTGCCGTTCAAGAAAAAAAATTCTTTTGTTTGAAAATTGATCTAATGATCATGATATCATACTTTCAGGTTTCAAACTGGTTCATCAATGCGCGAGTGAGGCTATGGAAGCCCATGGTGGAGGAGATGTACTTGGAGGAAACCAAAGAAAACCAACAGAACAAATCAGATGAAAACAACGAAGAATAAGGGGGGGGGGGGGGGGGGGGGGGGGGGGGGGGGGGGGGGGGGGGGGGGGGTTGGGGGGGGGGGGGGGGGGGGGGGGGGGGGGGGGGGGGGGGGGGGGGAATTATAATTTTAAAAAAAAAAAAAAAGGTTAAAAAAAAAAAAAAAAATAAATAAAAAAAAAATAAAAAATATTATATAAAATATATATACCAAAGCGAACAAAGTGAGGATAACTCATCATCCAAACATGAAAAAAGCTTGTCACCAGAGAAGTCAAAAAGAGGTTTCAACCACCCTCCACCGCCACAAATGACCGTTTCAACTACCATCTCAACTTCTCCAACCGCCACAAGAATCAACTTCCAAAACCCCTCTAGCTTCACCCTCATCGGCTCATCACAGATTGAAGGAATTACACAATACAGCCCCAAGAAACCAAGAAACAACGAGAGCCAAGATGCCGGCTTTACACTAATGGGAAACCCAACAGATTTCATGGGCAGTCTAGGTGGCTATCAAATCGGGGAAATAGGGCGTTTTAACCCTGAGCAATTCCATCCACAGTATTCAGGAAACGGGGTCTCTTTAACTTTAGGTCTGCCACACGGTGATAATCTATCAATGTCGGGTGGCCACCAGAGTTTCCTTCCTAATCAAAACATTCATCTCAGTAGAGGTGTGGAGTTAGGCGAATCTAATGAATTCGATTCTATGAATCAACAGCCGTCTTCACATTCAGCAGCCATGTATGAGACAATGAACATTCAGAACCAAAAAAGATTTGGATCTCAACCTTTGCCTGATTTTGTTGCTTAATTAACCAATGCATGGTTAGTGCAGCGCAAAGTCAAGATATTCAAGTATTCATCGTAGAGCAGGTCTATATACTTTGACGAACACGACCATTAAAGTTCTTTATAGATATAGATTATAAATTATCTAGATATTAAGATGTATATTATTTTTGTACCAGCAGATGGATAGAATGGATTGATATATTGTATGTATCATGTATGTATGTAAAACTAGTTATATATTTGAATCTGGGGGTATACAAGATTGATATTTATAAAATATTATCAGTCATCATCTTCCTACAGTTATTACAAGATCAGTGTTCTAACTTCCAGCTAGATCACCATTCACCTGATGATAGTATGGTATGCAATAATGAGTACCCGTAACCCATAATTCAAATTATTGTAGCAGTAATAATGAGGTAAACCCTGCAAAGTTTACCACAATTATGATCTATCAGAAGGTCATTTAATAGTTAGGACCACTGACCAATTCAAACAACATTCTTTAAAATTGCTCACTCATTGTTCTTCAGTACAAAGGTGTTTGGTGCATTAAATTTAGTTTCAAATGGTTATCAATCTGCATACACATATCGAGATGATTGTAATAGCCATTCAAGTACAAATAAACCATCAATTATATAAAACTGTGTTGGAATATGTCCATCGTAAATAATATATGTCCGAATTATTTATTCGAGCCTAAGGGAACGCACACGTTAATACGTAAACAATGTTTAATTAGTGTTTTTAGTAAACGATAAATAAATATATTAGTTAAATGTTTAAAAGTTAAACATTAAGGACTAATATGCAAAACGAGAAAAAGGAAAGTGAGGGTTTCCCCCTTTTCCCTTTGGTCGGCCGAACCCACAACCCAAGAGGGTTTAGGCTTGCTTGCTTGTTCTCCAAGATTGTGTAGGCTATATAAGAAAGACTTGAGGTTCATTATTGGATATATGTTTTGTGAAAAATCCCTAAAACCTCTCTCCTCTCTCCCTCCTTGTGTTCGACCAAAACCAACACCCCTAAGGGTTTGGTTTTCTCCCTTCTAGCGATCGGCCAAAAACAAACAACCCTTAAGGGTGTGTTTGTTCGGTCGTGTATCACCACAAGGTGGTTTTGCTCACGTGTTGATTTGATTCAAGTGTCGTGGTGCTCGTTTACTAAAACACTATTAGTACTAGCATACTTCATTATTTACTAAGAACGTATTGTATGTGGAAGCTTAGAGAGATCTTACTTTAGATCTTGAAGGTTTTGCGTGTGGTTATTATACATACGCGTATACAGAAGACGGAGTTAACGGTTACCTTTAAACGGTGTATCGTTTCGTGCTAAAAGATAAACATCTTCTATCCTTGTTAATTAATGTGTTCTACATGTGTTCTTTAATTCCGCTGCATACTCGTGTTAATTAATTGTTAATTAGGTCATAAAACCCAACAGTGGCATCACGAGCCATCGTGTAGAATCTTTAATTACAAGGAATAAAATTAAACAAATTAGGGTTTCGTGATTAATTTTAATGCCCCGATGGGTGTTTTATGTTAAAAAGATTTGATCTTGATGGCTAATAAAATTAATTAGATGAGATCTAGGTTGTATGCAATTTTATATAAAACTTGATGTATTAATTGTTAATTGTTTTAAGTTTTGTTACTTGTTAATGGAGATCCATGATAAAATCACCCAAATTTATCAAGATTCGCATAATTATAAATATTTTCTTAATTGGTAAGATCCATGATTCAAGAATTCAGGAAGACTCTTATTATTGAATTAATGGGGCCTAAAAAAAGTTAAAAGATTATGTGCTATATGGTATTTATTTATATA
>BQNB010077747.1:0-23338 GCA_026074375.1 Tanacetum coccineum | reverse complement strand
GTGAAAAGTTAGGAACGATGAATTTATCCTTTTTGGGGCATTTTAGGATTGAAGTGCGTCTTGTCCTATGATCCCAAATGAAAATAACAAAAGTCGAAAAAGATAGTTAGTTGATTAAAAAGAAAAAGTACAAAAAATGAGAAAAAAGGAAAAATACAAAAATAGTAAGGGTAGTTAGTGTAAATATTTAAAAATGGTAAAAACAGGGCTTCTCGAAGCTATTGATTCTTTATTTCCCCTCGATGAACATTTAGCTACTTTTCGAAGTTATTAGTCGAGGAGGATTGAGATTCTTAGTTTTCATAAGTGTTTACTTATAGCATTGCGTAAGGACACAGCAATATCCTAGTATGGGGGATTTTGGTATGCGTTTAATTACACATACCTTTGACCATTAAAAACGAGCTAAAATGACCAAAAACGTACCAAAAATACATTGTATTTGTATGTTTTGCATTTGAATTCTGCAGGTAACGGATATTCAAGAAAAGGACAAAAACAACAAAACCGAGCACGAGAACGGAAAGAGCGTGAAGAAAAGTCAAAGTCAAAGCCTAAAGTCAAAAAGTCAACGGGTCAAAATCAAGTCAAAATCAACCCCGAGAAGTGGCATTGGAAAGAGCATCGAAAATCGAACCCAAAATCCTAAACTTCCAAAAGTGGGCCCACCCGTACCCACCTAGTGGGCCCGGGTCAGCCCACTTATATATTACACTCACTTAACCCTTTTAAAATAACCCAATACACTTTTATACTTTAATCGGCCCAATGACTATATAAAAAGCCCAAAATCAAAACCCTTTTGACACTTAACTGTGTTAGCCTTATAACCCATTCAACTTAACTGTCGTTAGTCCCTTTAGGGACTAACCTTGCAAACACCCTTATAACAATGAAGGGTTGTTTTTGCCAACTTCCCCAAACTTTACACCACCACAAGGACGATCACTGCAACAACAACATACTAGTTGAAGGGCCATTTTTGTCAAAATCCCAAACCATCACCCTGTTGCACCAAAACAGATACAAACACAAAACTTCATTTCCCGCCATTTTTGCCATGTTCATGCTTCTTCAATCCTCTGCCCTTCTGCAACTAAACAACAAAAACGTCACAAACCCTTACCCCACTCCATTACATGGGACTCATTGCCATGTTGGCAATCCCATGAAACCACATTGGTCCATAACAAACGACAAGAAGTTGAGGGTTGAGATCGTTTTGCTTGGTGATCACACAAAATGAAGGGCTATGATGATTTCTGATTTCACCTCTCACAACAAACACACTCTTGTTTTCTCTCAGCAAAGAAGCACAAACGTGTGAAGACAACAAGACCAAGACTTAGTCGTTCTATATATAGGGCACTTTGTAAGCCCATAGAGGCATGTAGTTTTAACATAGTTTAGTTTTTATCAGCTTATATAGTGTAATTTTTAATATTGTAACCTGGTTTTAAGAATTAATGAAATTTCAACTTTTAGCTTAAAATTTATTTTCCTTCATATTGTGTTCTAAAGTTACTTAAAGTCTTTCATAAGTTCTCTCATAAGCTCTTTATTACACCTGTTATCATTAAGCCACTTAAACTGTTAAGTAATTTAAGAAACTCAAACAAAAATTCACCCTCAAATTACCACAGCTTATTTGGATGAAAAGCTAGCAGAAGAAGAGCTTTTAAGACCACACTAGCTTGTCTTTGACAAGCTAGAGCTTATAAAAACTTTTATTCACCCTGTTTTGAGCAAGGGTTTGGTGAGTTTCCATTTTTCAATTTTTTAGCTTATTTACTATTTTAGTGCTTATTCCTGCTCATTTACTGCTTTTATTTTCTTATTGTTGCTTAAATATGTTATTTAATGCTTAAGTGTGCCTATTTGTAGTTTAGAAATCATTTGTGCAAAGTTCTCTTATAATCTGTTTATTTTAGCTTTTGAAAGTGCATCAATTGTTCTAGCTTAATTAAGTGCTTATTGAGTGTTAAAAGTTGCTTAATGGGTTTGTTATAAGTTGTTAAACATCTGGTCTTAAGGGTTGGTTCATAAAAAATCAAGTAATCAAGGTAAAAATACCCAAAACAGAAGTTAAAGGGGTGTTTGGTTTAACTAATTTCAACTGTCAAAATGGGTCAAAAAGTAGCTTTGACACTTGGGTCAGTCTAGTTTAATGTGAATTCATCTTAAAAGTAAGTTAGTCTAATTTTTTTAGTATTTAAACTCAAAGTCTTAGTTTATAAAACTTGTAGTGTGAATCTATGAACTCATAAGCTCAATTAATCAGTGTGTGATCAAATCTTTGGATCTTGAGAGTTTGTTATGTTTTTGTGTCTGTTTTAAGTCTTAAAACAAGTTAGAAAACTAAGTCAATAGGTCTACATTTGTTGTTTTCAACTTTGTCCAAATCTGTCAAAGTTACCAAGATTTGAAAATTTAAGAAACAGCTTTTTCAAATGCTAAGTATGGCTCATCTATTATTTCAAAATGATTTTTGTTTGCTGATATAAGCTCTTTGAAGTACAAGTTTAATCTGTTTGTGGGTCATAAGCCCATAAGGATCTGTTTTAACACTTGTTTTTAAGCTCAAAAAGTGTAGTTTTCAAAGTCGAAAAAGAAAAAAGGGGGTCAGCATGAGCTGACCTAACAGCCTTTTTCTCAAGCTTTTTCTTGGCTCATCTTTAATTCAAACTGCTTTTTTATTGCGGATACTTGTAGCCTATAAGCCATTCTTTAAGCTTATATAAGCCTCATACCCATAAGGTTCCTTTTTGTTGCTCATTTTTAAGCCCAAAGGTGCCCCTTGTGGCTGTTTGTTATTTTTTTTGCCATTTGTGCTTATTGCTTATTCAGCTTCTCTGCTTGCTTTACTTTGCTTATTTTTGTCTAAGCTTGCCTTTTAGCTATAGGATTCTTTTTGTTTTGGCTTATTTGTGTTTGTCATTTGTTTATTTGTCAAAAAAATAGCTAATAGTTAAGCCGGTTTATGTCTTAGTCATAAATGGCCAATCTATCACCCTTTTCAGCTTATTTTTGAGCTTATTTTTAAGTTCTAAAAATTTTGTTTTCATTAAAGTTGTTCATTCCCAGCTTATTTATAAGCTGGTTAAAAAAAAGATAAAAAAAGCAAAAGGGGAAAGTGGAAGTCCAAGGTGAGCAAGGGCTCGAACCCTGGACCTCAACACTCTCACCCTTTTATCACACACACCATACCGCTGCGCCCTTGGGACTTTTTCATTATAGTCCCAAGGTGTTTGGTATTTAAGGTAATTTTGGCCCCATAAGCCCATAATTAAGCCGTAGCTTATTTTGGTTTTCTGTGAGCTTATTTGATAAGCTGGGTAGTCCAGCCCATTGTTCCTGCAAACTTTATACCATTTAGGACTTTTTATCAATTTTTCAGAATTTTCCACCTTTATTTATTATTTTTCTTTTATTTTCGTAGATTAAAATTTTAAAAAGTCTAAAAAAATAGAAAAAGTTTTCAGAAAATTACAAAAAAATAGTTTTTAGTTTTAGAATAAATATTTTTAGGTTTACAAAGTTTAAAATCTTTTTCATCATTTTTAGATTTTAATTTTCATTTTTAGCTTTTTAATTTTAATTTAGAAAATAGATTTTAATTATAAAAAGTAGTGAAAAATATTTTTCTAAGTTTTTATCACATTTTAGACTTTTCTAAAGTATAAAATCATTTTTTGGAATTTTTAGGTGTTAATTTGTTATTTTCTAGAATTTTAAATAGATTAAATAGGTTTTTAATTCATAAAAAAATATTAAAAAGTCAAAAAAATATAATTCCTTTTTAGAAAATTTTCTTTTGTCATTTTAGAGGTTTAGAAACTAAGTTTGCATTTTTAGGTTTAATTTTGACTTAGTTGATAATTAGACGCGTTTTTAGGATCCCCGGTTTTCGTTTTTAGTTTAAAATTGTGTTGCTTTAATTGTTTTTAGTGTAAATTGCCTTAATTTTCCCTTAGATTTAGAAAACCAATAATAACATTTGTTCCATTCAAGCACCAAATATCAAACCGTCAAACGACTTTTCATTGCATTCCTCGTTAGGGATAACGACCCGGGAATCACATACTTCCCGGTTTCTACATTGAGATTTTTTGATAATTGTCCTTATTATATATTTATAATTATTTATATTTATATATATATAAAGGGATAGTTTCAAAAGACTATCAATGTGTAAGACTGTATGACATCTAAACCTTATTTGTCATACATCAACCTAACATAGTGTAGGTGCACAATTAATATGTAAGTCATGTAAGATGACGCAAACAAAATGTGATAATTTTAAATGCAATCATCATGTAAACCATGTTAGCATTTAGCACTTAGGAGCATGTGTTATATAGATAAACTAAGAGATATTTTATCTAAGTTGCTAGTAAAAGGCAAACAATTTTACAACAAACATGCATACAATTTTTTATTATATATATTTTAAAGGTGTGGAGTTTCAAAAACTAGTTTCAGTTCTTGTAATTTTTCTGGTGGATCCAGATCATTATTGAAGTGCAGTTTCACCATTTTTATACTCCAATTGTTACACTCATAAAAGCCTTTAGCCTACCTTATATGTACTCAACTTTTAGTTACCTTTTGTGTTTTTTAATACCCCAAGTTTAATTATGGTTGTTACACGGTTGCTTAAAGTCCCTTATCCTTTGAAAAAATTAGGTTTTGTGGGAGATTTATTGGAGATTCTGGTTAGTCATTTAGTTTTTATTTTTTTGTGGAAGAATAGGGAGAAAAGGTTAAGTCAATTCCCCCATATGTTTGTAAATGATATCCAGTTTTTTGATCTCCAGCTCAATTTCAGGTCAATTTTGATAGATTTGTTAAATATCGAGCATGAAAAAACTCAAGTGTAGGGGTACGTATTATAAACCCCATGTGATGTACTATGTTATTAAAAAAATGATGAAAAAATGAGAAAAGAAAAAGAAAGAGATTGATGTAGAGTTTGTGTTAGTTGGTATATCTTCGTCCGGAGTCTTGGACTTCCTTCTTAGCAACCAAACCAGAGTGTATTCATGTAAATTAATTAGCTAACCTTCACTCCCCAAAATTCCCAAAAGACACACAAAAAGTATCCCATCCGGTTTCCGTTTCCTTTATATGTTATCTTACACTCCCCCTATCCATTCTAGAGATACCTATTTAGCACGTAATATTATAATGATTGCACTAGCGATGGAGGTTGTGATACCTTTTCCAAGCCTGATGGTGAATTATATGCTATGAAAGGTAATTAATGAGTGTTGATTTCCGTTTTGTGCCCCCTTATGTTCATAATTATTATACACCGAGTGGAAAGAGATGCTTCCCTAACACTTTTGGCGAGGTGTCTAATGTATACTTTCCATGCTTTTTATTTACGAGGTCTAGATGGTTGTGTTGTAAAATAATTTTAAAGTGTAGGTAAAATGATCCTCTTCATTATTGTTATTGTCTAGGGTTAGAAAAGGCTCATTTTGACTTGGGGGTACAAAGCTAATCCCAAGTGTAGGGGTATTTGATGAGGTGTTTATTTTTTTACACACTTTTTCAGGGCCGTTTTTAACTCTAATAGTGTGTTTATGCCCAATTTAGATACTTAATCATTCTTTTTAGGTATTTTGCATTTGAAAGGCTTTTGGAGGAAATACCGTGGACTGGGTCATTTGGAGAAGAAATGGACAAGACAACAGACCTACACCATTGCTTCAAGAATTTCTCTTACAGTGGCTGATGACGGCGTCACAAATATACAAACGTGACGCTGTCACAATGATGATAAAGCAGGTGTTACGATTTTCCAAGATGGGTACTAGAGCACACGATCCCAGGCTTATTATCTAGAATATTCTCTTTCATGACAGCGCCACGATTAAAACGTGACGTCGTCACAGCGATTTTCCTATATATACAAACCCGAATTTAGGGTTTTGGGTGTGTAACTTTAGAATAAAAAGTGGTGTAAATGAACCTATAGTTCGTTTAGTAGCTGTTTGGGATAGAATTTAGGCCTAAAAACACTATTGTACTTCCTATCAAAACTCATGGTTTTAATCATGGTAAGGGTTTATTTAATCATTCAATCTGTCTATGTTGTTGTTTGATTAATCTATGTTCGTTGCTTTATTAACATGCTAGGCTAAGCTCTATTGTGGTTTATTTATGATTGTATGAAACTAGAATGTAGATCTTAGTGGTGTTGCTTTTTAGGATAGCATGTGCATGTTAGGCCTTTATATATTTCACAGCACTTAGTGGTCCCTTAGGGGCTTGTATAGTTGCTACTACCTTGCTTTGTGCAGTTGCTTAACGGAATACTAAGTAGACGGCGGGTTCGTGTAATTCGTTTATGACTTAGGTAACTAATTACACAGAGCTTTAATTGTGTGACAAGGCAACAACACTAGGAGAAGCAATCTAGGGAGTTATACATGATTAAATAAACACAGTCTTTTATCTTATTGTTATCACCATAGTTTTAGATTATATTTAGTTTTTCGTTAAACGAAAACCTCTCTAATTATTGATTTACTTGTTTTTCCATAAATACAAAATAACATAAAAATAATTTCCTCACCTTTAGACTTCTTTTAGACGTGATCAAATCCTTCAAATACTATTTCCTCGAGTGAAAGATAATCAACCCCTGAGTCTTGCCTATACTACTACTACAATGATTAGGTGCTCTGCCTAGGAAGTTGTAAAACTTCTTGTTGAAGTCTAACGACGACCGCATCAATGGTATATGTCTGTTGATCATGTAAGAGCTACTTACACGGACGGGGATGATTAGTCCCAATAGATTCTCTATAAACTAGCAGTCACATACCAATCCAACTTTTCAAAGTCTAACTAAGGCTTCATGATAACTCGAGCATACAAGTTTCAACATTTACTTAGGCAACACGTAAACAAGATGGGGAAAAACGTAAATCATTTGTGTCCAATGTAAAAGTAACCATCGTATTTCCAAAAGAAAGGCTTTAAGTAATTGCATCCATAAGTAAAACAAAGTGTGATATCAATATGTAAACAGAGTTTGCAGACGAACATTTGATAAAAGTTTAAATTATTTAGAGTTAAAAAACAGTTTGTAAACGAGCATGTTTCTTACCAAAAAAGTAATAGGTAATTATAAAACAAGTGTAAACGAGGGGGGGATATGAACTCACCTCGATGTTGCAGAACTATTAGCATAAATGCAAATAATAAGCACAGTACAAACGGAAAATGGATTAGCTCGACCAAGAAGATGCAGCTTAACTTAACAGCTATGTCCCACTAGCTTAGGATGATGAATTTAGGCGTGTTCGATGGAGGCAGTTACATCAAGTGACACGTTGATAGAGGGAATTTGGATCTCATGTTGTAGAGTTTGGTGGTTGGTTTTAAATAAAATAAAACGAAACAGCTATCGCTACGTATGTATTTCTTCTGAATATTAATATGATAAATGAACAATTATATAATTCATATGGTGAATTATATAATAAAGACAAACAACCAAAAGAATAAGTCGCATTATATAATACTTTATAAGTACTATATAAGAAACGTGATAAAAATAATTTAAACAAAATAATTTGACACATGTTCAGAAATCACTAATTAAATTAATAAAAACGTTCTTGCATAAAAGTAAATGCACGTTTTAAAGTTACGAATTATATAAACGATGTTTCTAAAACGTTTACAAAAGTTTATGATTTATTCTTTAGTTCGGGAATTTAATATAATATTTTATTATTTGTATTTCGGTTTTTCCTTAACGGTTTTAGCTAAAATTGTTATTCTCATTTGTAATGTATATTTTTTCGTTTGTTCGTTTCGGGTTGATGAGACTATATACTTCGTCCTTTTTATCAGGTTTCTAAATATAAAAGTATTGTCAAATTATACGAAAGTATAGAAATTTATAGAATTTCGCCATGACCTATAAGTTTATAAGAACAGTTTTACACATTTTTACAAAACTCCAATGCTTTCCCCTTTCAATTCTATCGTGTTGCAAAATTCTCGCCATGTTTAAATACTATATCTAGGCGAGATAAACAAATAACCAAAAAATAAGTTAAAATCTAACACACCACTTTATGGTTCGCTGTACCAACTCACCCCTTATAGCGTTGTATTGCTTACGCGATTCCAAATGTCCCCCGCTGGCTGTTAACCAGGAACCAAACACCCAGTTGGCTGTTCACCAGGAACAAACACCTTTTGGGTGTTAACTACCAAAAACAAACACCATTTGTGTTGTGCTAAACCAAAACTCACCTTTTGGGGCCTTTTTTTATAAACTAACGCACTCCTAGTGGCTGTTACTTAGCCAACAAAACACACCCTTTCTGGGCTGCTGCTGCTAAAACCACCGAAACAAAACACCTTTATGGCGTTAAAACCATAAACAAACACCTTGATTTGGGCGTGTTTTTTTAGTCCGAGTAGCCGAGACGAAAGATAGAATATCAACGAAAACAATAACAAAATAACCACAGCCGACACCTTAGGGTGCGGCTGTTGATGATATCACAAACCAACTCGACACAATTTTTGATGGTGAGGTTCGATTGTTTAACAAACACTCTCAAAAGTAAATACAATAACCATCAAGCGAAGAACTAAATTAGGTGGCGGTGATTGTGGTGAGGTGGTCATGAAGATGATGGTGTGTGGCGTGGTGGAGATGGTGTGGTGGTTGCCATGGTGGTGACTGATGTGCCGCGATGGTGGTGGTGATGAGGTGGTGTGGCAGACGTGAAGGAGATGTTGTGGTGGTGATGGTTGGCGTCGTGGTGGAGAGTGGTGAGGATGGTGACGAGGTGAGATGGTGATGAAGGTGGATAGTGGTGATGACGTTGGAGGTGGCATGGAGGAGATAAAGATAATGGTGATGATGGGTTGTTGGCCAAAGTTTGGCCGGAATCTGGCCGGAAGTGGCCAGAGCAGGCGCCGGATATTTTGAGGGGAAGGGAGTCGTCTTTGATTTTTTTATTTCTTCTGGTGTAGTGTGTCTGTGTAGCTAGGGTTTAGAAAAAATGAGAAACCCAAATTCCTTAGAATTTATTTATTAATATATATATTTATATATTATATATATTTATATTTATATATATTATTAATATAATATATATTATAGATATATATTAATTTTAAAACCTTGAAAATAAAATAGAAAATGTAAATTAGTTTAGGGGGAATTCTGGTAAATATTATCGCAGGGACCAAAAACGTAATTTTTGTAAAATAATGACTCGGGACTCGTTTAGGATAGTTAGCGAGTGATTCAAGACACGAAAGTTACGCCGTTGCGTTCAAAATGATTTTTCCCACAAAAATGAGTATTTACTCGACTATTATTTTATAAATGTTTTTATAAATTAAATTTAAAATGATTATTATTATTTGGTACCTTTGGGTGTTTACGGGTAAGCGGGCGTTGTCCATAAAAATAAAACTTTGATCGAATTTTCGACTCTCAAATATTCGCGTTTTTAACAAACGTTTTTGAATAAAATGTAAAATATTTTATTAAATATTTTTATTAAATAAATTACGATAATAAAATATAATTTAATTATTTTCGCGTCGGTACGTGTTGTGTGCGGTTTTTCATAATTTGCGAGATATCTTCTCGTTTTCGTTTCAAATAAGTTTGAAAAATAAATTTGTAAATGAGAGATATATAATAATAAATATGATTTATTATTTAAATACGTTTCAAAACATTGCTGTTTACGCGGTAATCATTTTTATGTGCCAATAAAAGGTCAAACAGTCAAACTGTCAAAAAGTCAAGTCGGACCCAAAAAGTCAAAGGGTAAAATTGTCATTTAAAGTTTTGAAAATTACCAGTTGTTACAATTAGGTATTAGTCCTATGATCCAACCAGAACCGGAGGGATCTACCCATGGACAATCCATTGTTAGAAATATAAGTCCTTAGGTATGATTTAGAGATGAATGAGAAAAGGGAATAATGTTGACTAAGACCTGATTTATCTCCAAAACAATCATGACATGGTGATAGTAATGAGATCTTGGTAAACATTGTAGGGGTTAAAGAATGAAAAAAAATGCAATAATAAAGGGTGAAAAGAAAGAATCCCTCCATACACTTAGGCAGAAACCGTGTCAATACATAATCTATCAGAATCACAAAGATGACGTTTGGTATTGAAGAAAGTTGTCATGGACCAAGTGATGCAACGCACAACCCATCCCAACCATTCAAGTTTCTCTCAATAGATACTTGTCTCATTTGTCATGGAGATACACACGTTATCTATTAACATCTCACTTCAAGATTGTTGATATTGAAAAGGTGACAGTCAGCTCTAGCCTCCGATCACTAAAACCAAAGTGCACTAATCAAAGTCTAGAGCCAAGAGAGATCAAATATATAAATCTCATTAGGACACAATTCATCAATAAGAACACAAGTGATAACAAAGAGTCCTACGCATTATCCTTATGATCTTGCCAGAACATTCAGAGTGATATTCTTTAGTATTTCACTGTGACGAATGGAAATCCTTCCAGAGTCAACATCAAACAGCACTACAGTAGGTGACTTGCGAGATTCTATATGAATCGAACTTGTGACAACTATAAATCTAATGTGATCCAGTATATGTGAATTGATGACTTAATCATTGAAATAGTAATTCAATGATTCACTCATACCATTCTGATAGTAGTAATACTATTAGTGAGGCAGCCTGCTTTGAGGCATTCTAGTAAAGAGAACGAGCAAGTACGGTGAATCTAATGCATCTGCGTTAGAGGATCTAACACTTTGAGCTTGAAACCCTGTCAATGAGGTTCTTTTAATGAATCTGCCTGATCAAAGGTACAATATTTATATTGTAAAACGGTCCTCATGGAATCGCAGGTTAAGGTAACCAAAATTCGACGAATGACAAAGACATGATTCGTATATATCCGATGTTTATTGCTAACCCTTATGAATGCAGGATAAGTCGATAGCGCTACTACCTCACTCCAGCTTTGTCAATATCATATGCTCATATTCATCGATCGACAAAGATAAATACATGATTGAAAGCTCAAGTTCCATGTTCCTAATCATAATCAACAACTATGATCATCAAGAGCAAGATCATAAAGGTCAAACAAAGAATCGCTTTCCGAGGAATTGTTAGCCTTAGAAACATTCTACAAGGAGATCGTTAGCTTGATGAAATAAGCGAGATTGAAAGATTTCAAGACAAATATAAGCCTATCTATCCACAAAACAAGGCGATTGAGGAATTCAAACAAGATAGGATGATGCAAAAATTAACGATCTTAAACTCAAAGTCAAATCAAAGATCAGATTCATAGAATCAAAGCATTATGAAGGAGCAAGGGCCCAATCCAAACAATAAAAGATGAAGACACAAGACTGGAAAGAGGAAAATCATTTAAAGTCGGATCAGTAACCTCTACATTTGGGGAGATTGTTAGCCTTAGAAATAATAAGTTAACAGAGATGTATTCGAGTATTCTCTCAATTCAGTCTTAGTTTGGAATATGCTAGTCAGGTTTCACGAGCTTTGACTTTAAGTTAATATTGTCCATGTTTCGGGAGTTAAGCCTAACATAAGCCAAGCCGGCCTAAATCCAAACCCTAGGCGTCCCTAGGGGTTTAGAGTATTAAATACCCTATACCTTAATGGAAAGGGTGTGGTCTGGTTTTGCTTATTTCATAATTTAATGAAAACTTCCTCCCTCCAATCTCTTCTCTCTCCACTTTTTCTCTCTAAACCCACTTCTCAATCTTACATTCTTGGTTTCGTACGGTAGTTTCATAAATGACCATGTGTTAGGATTTGTATTTAGTGGTGACAACAACTTCCTGGATGTCCAAGACGTTGATGCCACATATACTGTCTGGTGAGAAAAACTTAAGGGATAGTGGAAGGCTTGGTGACCGGGTACAAATCTCCAGTGCTATCACAACGGAGTAGAACTTGACGAGTAATGAAGTCCTTAACAAAAAACCAAAGGCGTCAAATTCAACAGTACAATTATTATCACCAACAAATTGACGAACAAAAATAAATTTTTTGACAATATTAAATGTTATTTAAATGAATGGGTCGATGACGAGTAGGCAAAACACTATGGCCAGAGTTGGTAACGGGTATGGAATAACTATCACCAACCGAAACAGATGGATAAATGCACAAATTAAAAACATCACTTAGACTAGAAACATAATCATTAAGATTAGAACTCGCACCTGTGTCTATATTCCAATTACTAGTGGTAGGATCCTAAAGTGTCATGGTACTAAAAGCATTTGGAAATAACGTCTCATGTCCCTTGGGAGTCAAACCCGACTGCCCCACCAATGTACCCGACTGCCCCACTTGTTTACTATTCTGACCTAACATGTGCTACTGACCCGACTGATAAGAAAAATGAGATGGGCCTGGATGTGAAGCTGAGCCCATTTGAGAAGTTATAATGGGCTGGCTGATTACTAGAGCCATACAAAGGTTATGATCGCAAGCCAATGAATAGGTTTGGCTGGTCCAAGAGAATGAACATAATTAGCAGTGGATTGTGTATAATTGTTAACATTAGCATTAGTAGTCTCGGTATACCCGAATTGATTTAAAAGAGCTTGTTGGGTTTGTATCAAAGCCATCATTTGCTCTAGGGTCATGTTCGAGGAGGCCAATGAGGAAGTAGGGCGAGTAGTACTCGTCAACCAAAGTGAAGGATTGCCATTTACCCTGGTATTTGTACCCATGCAGCTATTCGGCAAACTATCATGAAACAAAAAACACTTAGAACATTAAAAATAAGGCTTATTAATCTTACCAAAAGCACCGGTAGGGCGGTGTGCATTGTTATTACCCAAGTTGGCTAACAAAACCATGGTGGAAGAGGATGATTAATCAATAGATATAGCTTGAGCCCTTGACTTTAACCGAATCTCCTTAGAAGTGAGCAAGCAAACGTTACCGTCCTTTAGATCCGGGAATGGTCAGATGAACAATAATTACTAGACATTCCCATAGCTATCGGGAAAACCATTCTAGAGCAAATAGTAAACCACATCATCATGTTTAATTGGCCGACCCGAGGACTAGTACACTATGGTAGCAATGGGAATCATTCTGACAAAAGTAAGCATCAATGTCAAATCACGACGCTTCAAAGACTGTGTGGAATCTAGAAATGGTTCGCTAGTTTTTATGTTTTAAAAAATATTAAAACTTAGCTTGTTTATTCATATGAAGTCAACTAGATTACAGTAGGTATATGATATCGATGTAATAAATAAGTAAGTAAATGCGGAATGTAAATAAGTAAAGATAAGAAAGATCAAACCAAAGATACGATGATTTATAGTGGTTCGGCTACGAAGCATCTCTTCGCCCTACTCAACTCCCCGAGTACCTAACTCGATAGTTTTCTTCACTATGTCAACAAGCTCCCTTTAGGCGGAGAAAAGCGTACACGTTGCTTACACTTTTTCTGGTACTAAGTTAAATACCGAGTTCTACTTTGAGATAGAACCAATCGAACATACTACGTATTTTAAGGCCTAAAATACTAACCTGTCATACACATATGTTAAGATAAGACAAAGGTGGAAAATATCACAAGTGTGATGACTCAACTAAACTAATAACACTTGAAGCTTAAGTCTTTGTGTTCTTCAATAAAGAGAGGAATGATTGGATCACTTGTAATGGACTATATAACAAGTATAATGATCAAATAATGTATGAGAGAAAATAAATATACAGGAGAAATGTTGGAAAAGGGTGAAGCAAATGAAAATACTTGGTTCCTATTTATAGGAAAATTTGAAATTCAAATCTTGCCACTATTTGCTAGCTGCACGGATTTAGGACCCACCGTAGCCTAGATTCATCTTTGATTATGGTGGATCTATGTGTAGCAGCTAGTTGTTATTTTTTTAGTGGTTAACCACAAATCTTCAAAATATTATAATTGTAGTTAATAATCAGATTTAATAGATGCTTCTAGAAGAATATATTTCTTAACATGAAAATGGAAAGATTTTATAGATTTGGAAAGACTGTTTCTATTTATAGTTAATCCTATTTTGTCTTATTGATTAATATAAATAGCTTATTATTAATCATGTGTTTATTTGAAATCATTTGATTACTAATGGTTTATGCAAATAATTAAATTTTATGCAAGACAAAATGTTTTTCTTTAATCATTAACTACGCTTTATAATGTCATATTCATACCTTAAGTGATTTGGTGTCGGCAAGTAAACTTACGACTAAATAACTTATTTACGTAGTATAAAATTACATTTGTTATTATCAAAACTTGAAGATCATTAAATATAAATATTATTTTTACGTAAATATTTGTATTAACAATCTCTCGCTATTTTTGATGATGACAATATATAAACTCATAGTAATTAAAAGTACTAAAATAAGTTTTTAGTGTTGAGTTTACATATCTTCTCTCCCGTTTTGTCAAAGCAAAACGTGTTGTGGAGGCGCGGTTACAAAACGTATTTGACGAATGCAAAATAAAGGCATGACGATTTCAAAGTAAAAAAAACTAAGACGTTTTGCAAGTGCTCCCCCTCGGTGTATGCTCCCCCTTGTTTGGAGCACTAAGAAATAGAGCTATAGAGTCGTGCTACAAAACAAAGTTAGTAGACAAACAAATATATATATATATATAAAGCCTATATATATATTTTATAATGTATATCTATATTATATCTATTTTATATATAGTGAGACTTTCTTTTCAGAACATTCTTTCTAGTGCGAGAACTGACGAACCACAAAAACAAGCATGACGCCTTCATATAATTGTATTTTTGCACATATGTTCTAAAAACAAATATATGTTTTAAAAACAACATTTCGTTTTTTTAAAAGAATTTGGTGATACGACATTAGAAATACAAAATTTTTCTTTGAAGGTGTGCATGTAGTTCTTATACGAGTGCAATGCAACAACAATTTTGAGGCGTGTAGTAGGTTTTTGTGAAAGAAGAGGAAGAGTTATGATGATATTAAAAAGGAACATAGGTGGATTCTTACGATTATTGATGATTTTCATGTATTTTTTGATTTTTAAAAGGCGTGCATGTATGTTTTTGATGGTTCTGTCAGTTCTCGCACTAAGAATTGTTCTGAAAAGAAAGTCTATATATATATGAAAACAAACCGATATATATAAGCATCACAACCACCATCATAGTCCACACAAATAATAATGTTAATTCCTTCTAAGGGAAGAAGAGAACATTAAAATTGGCATAATGATTAAACTCAAAATAACCAATAATACTAACTTAAAAATAAACTGGAAAATAGAAACAAATAAACTAAAAATTCCAATCTTGTTATAAAAGATTTCTCCCATATAATCTGAAGTGGTGGTGGCGAAACAATAAGGTGTTTAGTGCGGAAAGTATGGTAGGTTGGATGAAGATCCAAGGTGGTGTCGGATGTAGGAAAACATGTAGTTAACACGTTCCCGTAACATGTGGATTTCATGTCTAGTTATGCTACAACATTAGCAAAACATGTTATAAAGGTGAGGTAAATCGTTTGGATGTATAAAATCCAAAATGTTGTTAGAAGGGTTAGGAAGTTGTTGGTTTCCCAAGTTTGTTGGAAAGTTTTGGAGGTTTTCTAGTTGAGGTACATGGTTGTTGATGTTAACCATCAATGGTTAAGGTGGTGGTAGATTTTTAAATCCGGTTGATGGATGTGAAAAACAAGGTGGTGGTGATGGATTTGAGCGACCTAGTGGCAAATTATCCATGGTTAAAATATGTGAGTTATGAGGTGGTGTTTGTTGTGATGGAAGTTCTTGAGGTTCAAGCTTCATTGGTATGACAAACCTTAGCTTTGGTGGTGGAGCTACATAAGTTGGTGTTGATTACTCACTAGGACAGTATGAAGTAGTTTGATAGGTGCTCCTACTAGAAGTAGATTTTGATGGTGCATGTGGTGGTGAAAGAGATTTATTTCATGGAGGTGGTGATGGTGTTCTTTTAATGTGGTGTTCCTCACTTGAGGATTCAAGGTTTACATAAGTAGGGGATTTGACTCGTATTCTTGCGGTTTTTCTCTTGTAGTTAGGTGAGTTTGTTTTGGAATAGCTAGTCATGGTGATGAACTAGTGACATGTGTATGTAAATTTAGAAGAAATGTGAAGTGATATGAGGTTAAGGATGATGATTATAAGGTTAAAGTGGTGAATTGTTCTACATGAAAGTTCTTGGATTATATGGAAGTTATGTTTTATCCTAAGGTCTAGAATCACATTTAGGATCATATAGCATGGATATAAAATAAAGTGGAAAATGTTAAAAAATCACAAAATTCAAATTTTGGCCTAAAATTGCAGAACCTGGAATTGGCACCGTAGAAGGCCTAAAATGGCAGAACCTGGAATTGGCACCCAAAATCCAAATCATATAGCATGCAATCACCTAAACCTAACATAACATAAAATAAGAAGTTCAAAATGTGTAATCAAACATTCGTAAAAGTTAAAATTCTATAAATACAAGCAAATAACAAAGTTATGATCCTACGGTTTCCTATTACATACTTATGCGATAATATTTCTATATTATCTTTCATGGAAATTACCATTGAGAACAATCATGATCATGATGATGTAGACTGCAACGGTAATCGTCAATGATTTAATCATTAGAAGAGGGATTGCTCAAAGGATCCATAGTTGGGTTATAAGAGATGTATCATTCATCTCTTAGATTTAAACAAGTTCTTCTTATGATTTCGAAGAGTTTGAATAGGAGGAGTCCGTAAGGTATTGGCTCATTGGGGTTGCATTTGCAATGGAGTATTCGTTTGACGAAGAAATAGGCTAGATTAAATGAAGTAGAAGTAGTGATACAATAGAGCATGTATGTACCACAAGCAGATAAATGGTTCTTGGCACCATTATTGCAAAGAATATTCTCCCAAATTACATTTTCGGCTTTTTTAAGATAAGGACACATTTTATCAGTGTAAAGAAGGTTGGGATTAACTATTTCATATGTTTCTCCATTAATCCTTTTCTTAGTTACTTTGAAAATTATTGAGGTAGGATGAGTGAGTGTAGTGAAGTAAGGATCATTCGTTTGGTGATTATTATGATCAAGAATGGACGAGAGTGACCATGCGTTGCTATAGAAGTAGTGTCCTTTAAAAGGACGGTATAGAGGAATTCCGAATTCTCTTAGAGTAAAGAGAAATCGTTCTTCGTTAATGTTAAAAGAGATGAACCAGTCATCGTTTATTAAGCGAAATTGAAATGATCGATTAAGTTCAATGATAAAGTGAGGATAAATTTTTCCGCTTAGGTGATAAAAGGATTAAAAATCAATATTAAGAAGAATTTATTCAAGGTTCACTTTAGGATTGAAATTGTTGTCAACAATTCTTCCTTCGTGAATGGTACGATTGGAAAACTCTTCATATGATATTTGTAAACCTATATTAATGGAAAACTTTAATATAACTTTATGCTTGGGATCCTAGTGTGTGCCTATTTACAAAACAATTTGTAAGTATATATGGGATAATCCTAGTCTTCCTAGTTTAATGTAACTCTAAGTTCAGTGTGTCGAAAATATATATCATTTATACATTTTGAGAAATCATTCAAGAGATCCTTATGCATATTAAAAAGAGTTATTACTTTGTATTAACAATGCAATTGTAATTATTTTAATTGTCCAAAATGATTAAAGATATGATTGAAAATATGACTTGGGATTTTTCAAAAACATTTCATATCTAGATATACGATGTATATTTGTAATTGACAAGTTCAATAGTTATATTTTATGTTGATATGATTTTAATTGAGTGAATATAATGTAAGTATCCCAGATATTGATTTTAGAAGAAAAGTATAGATTTGAGACTCAAATTTAACAAATGAGATGAAAGTACTTACAATATTATTGCTAATGGCTTGAATGTGATAGATCTATGCTAATTATGGCTTGAAATGAACTTGGCAATCTTGGGTGGTGACAAGGTTAGGTGGAGGTGTATTATTGTTGGAGAAGAAACAAGTGGTCCAATAGTTTTAATGTAGGGTATGACTGACTGAGACACGCATCCACCATATATAAAGACGGATCAAAGTGGTCTAATCTCGATCCTACGTTCATTTTTTGAAATTTGTAATTAGAACATGTAATGAGAATAAACACCTTTTAAATAATGATTATATCTTCATTAAATTTCCGCTTACGATTATTTTTGGGAGGATGGTGATTCATTATCATGGATATGTTTCATCATTCCTAATCCTAATCTTAGATAATTAAATTGTTCACGTTTTAATGGCTTAGTTAAAATGTCGGCTAAGTTATCTTCAGATGCAACTTTCTCGATAGAAATGTTACCCTTCAAGATGTTGTCGCAAAGAAAGTGGTGACGAATTTCTATGTGTTTGGTTTTAGAGTGTTGGACGGGGTTTTTACTTAATTCGATGGCGCCTTTATTGGTGCACATTATCAAAACGTCGTCGAGTCATATGTCGTAGTCGATGAGAGCTTGTTTCATCCATAGTGCTTGTTGATGCGCCTTTTCGGCGGACACATATTCGGCTTCGGTCTTGGAGATAACAAGGGCCGTTTGTTTCTTAGAGAACCAAGATGTTAGAAAACATCCCATGAATGCAAACACACCACTAGTGCTTTTTCGGTCGACTTGGTCTCCCACGTGGTTGAGGTCTGCATAAGCTATAGTTTCTATATCGGTTCCTTTCGGATACCATAATCCTAAGTGGGCATTACCTCGAATATATCTAAAAATATGCTTAACGTCTTCTATGTGGGTAGTTTAGGATTTTCTTGAAAACGTGCACTTAAGCAAACACTATACATAATATCGGACCTACTTGCAGTTAAATAAAGTAAACTACTAATCATACCTCGATAGTTAGTGATATCCACGGAGTCGGCTTTGTCGTCCTTGGTTAGCTTGATTTCCATCGACATCGGCGTCTTGTGTGATAACCGTCAAATTCAAGTTAGCAACCATTAGTGTTGTGTAACGTTCTTATAATATTTTACTTGCATTGAGTTCATTTTATGATTAGTCGGGTCATTTTTACATAACTTTCTACTTTTAGGAACCCTAGTTTACGAACGTGCCTTCTACGTACGATCTTAGGAAAATGTCGTAACGTTCAATGATATGCTCAAAGGTCATTAAGTTAATGTTAATAATTACAAAAAGATATATGTCACTCACTCTTAAGAACTTAGGTCATTTCACTTTTCATAACTTGTAAGTCTCCCGGTAAACCCGAAATCGATTATTTCACTTTAAAAACTCATGTTTGTATATTTTCTCGGGCATAAATTATAAATTGAGTCAGATACTGAATATGTGAGGTTAAGAAACTCTAAAAATAAGGTAAATATGATTGTGGGATTATTTGGGTGATTTGGAGAGTTGAATGACAAGACTAGTGGCAAAAACGCATATAAAATCATGATTTTATGCTAGTTCGGGTGTAGATTTATACATGCAATGGGTTAAAAAAATTCCAAAGTATCCACTAATTTTTATTGATAAAAAGGTGGTTTACAATGAATGAGTTCTTGGGTTTTCTTGGTCGTTTTAGGTGGTTTGGCTAAAAATAGATGCATGAAACTTTGATAAAAACCTCTAAATGTGGGCTGCGATTCTTAAATAGTCATTTTGTTTGGGTCATATCTTGATGATAAAAATAACTTTGAAGGTGATTCAAAAGCCTAAAACTATCTACTCAGATTCTTCTTTCCAAAACATTAAGAATGAAGCATTGAAATGGGGTTTTGGTCAGTCAAAACACGAATTTGGTACAGGTGTGTAAATCTGAGTTTTGTGGATTGATTTTGTAAAGCAAGATCAAAAATTCATATGCAAATCATAAAGTGGTATTTTCGTGAGATTCCATCTCTCAAAGTTTGATATATGGCTTAGCTATACAGGAATGTAATTTTCTTAAAATATGGACTAATTTTGGGTATGCAATGAGCCGATTTGGTAAGAGTGGTCAAAACAGTCTGATTTTTAGTTTCGATCAGTTTCGTGTTTTAGGTGTAAGTCACTCATACTTGCATATGGAGATTTAAAATTCTAGCCGAAACTAAATCATAATATTTACTTCATGTCACATGAAACCCAGAGACCACATTCAATTTTAAACATATTTTATGACCTATACAAAATGATAGGTTCAAAACTGACCTATTATCTTGCTAAGGGTATTTTGGTAATTTAAACACATGGGAACAATTTATAAAATTTGTAGAGACCTAAGACATCATACTAATACCTGGTCAGAGAAATTTTTTATAGAAGTCATTAAGTTAGTTATCGGAACATCGGAAGTGGACTAAAAATCGGGAACAGATTTAATAGATTAAGTGAATAAGCAAATGGAACACTTAGCACGAAAATGGATAAAAATGTTTAATAAATATATTTTTGTCATATACGAGCATATCATTAGAGTCTAATAAGTACCTCGTCATATGTCTTAGGTCGTACCTAGAAGGGCGCGTTTGACGGGTTTCTCCTCGCTTCATCTATCTATACTCGTTGCATCTTCTCGCATTTAAGGTGAGTAATCACAAAAACTCCCCTTTTTAAATGTTTTATACGTTTTGGGGTGAAACGAATGAGTGTTTATGGACTCAAACCTTGGTTTCTTGTTTATAACTTGCTTATCTTTTGACTTATAAATCGTGATTACATTGAACAATGATTTATGCTATTGAACTACCGTGTTATGCTTTGAACTATATTATTTGGGTTTTGCCTACTTATTTGAGCTAATGCATTATATATTTGATCTAGTCATGACATGGGATGGCGTTCTAATACTTTTAAATATGTTATTACTGTTGTTTGTGAATTCCGTACCACTCGTTACGAATCCCCGATTGGTTTTGTCGTGGGCAACTAGTTTAGACGTACCGCTCTCTACATCTCCGTTGTTAACAAGGTATTAGATATTATGGATAGCGATATTTGAGGTAGGCCAACCTCTCATTCTCACGACGGGTAGTATTTATAATGGGGCACTTGATTTGCAAACGCTAATATACATGTTTATGGTGCGCAATTATATTTGAATTTATTTAGACAAACTTAAGATTTCAACCAGGTGTACTATTCCATAAAGAATTATGTTTATACTTATATATTGTGTGCTCACCAACTATTTTCATAGTTGACGCGTTTTTTATGCATTTCAACTGATCGTCTGTAGTCTCATTCATGAATGCATATGCATCTGGAGTCCTAACATGTCATCTTATTATCATTATTACATTGTGTTCTCATTCTCATCTCATCAAGACATTTTAATTTAAACTTTATGAAGACTATTTTTGGGAAGCTATGAATGGCTTAAAATTGTTGTTTTAATTGACGGAGTCGGCTAAACAATTTATTTATTGTCGTATAATTTATTTCGTCTAAATTAATGATGGCATGTTTCTATATCTCTTGTGCTTGTGCCTTGTACTGTTATATCTCGTGTTTCTGCTTTAGCGGGGTGTAACATCTTGGTTAGTTTAGAATCCTCCAACCCGAACTTCTTTAACATCTTCTTGATGTACTTGGATTGATTGAAAGATATCCCGTCTTCCATTTGTTTTTTTAAAGACTCAAGAAGAAGTTGAACTCTCCCATCATACTCATTTCAAACTCGTCGTGCATGATTTTGGTGAAATCATGACATAAGTTTTGACACGTTGATCCAAATATAATGTCGTCGACATATATTTGAACAATGATGAGATGTATTTTTGATTTCTTTGTAAAATTGTATTATCGACCATTCCAATAGAATACTCGTGTTTTAGCAAAAATGATTTTAGTCTATCATACCAAGCTTTTAGAGCTTGCATAAGACCAGATAAAGCCTCTTTAAGTCTGTAACATAATTTGGTTTTTCAAAATCAATAAAACCCGGAGGTTGAGCAACATAAACCTCTTTATTTATAAAACCATTTAGGAAAGCACTTTTTACATCCGTTTGGTATAATTTAAAATATTTTACACAAGCAAGAGCAAGAAGTATTCAGATTGACTATAATCTAGCTATCGGAGCATATGTTTCATCATAATATATACATTCTTGTTGATTATATCCTTGTGATACTAATCTAGCCTTAATTCTAGACACAATACCATTTTCGTCTAACTTATTTCTAAATACCCATGTAGTTCCTATAATAGATTGATTCTTAGGTAGAGGCTGTCACACCCCGCCAAGGCGGAAACACGAGGCGTAACTTCATGGATATCATCACAACACAATGGTGTCAACAATAGAGAACCACTAAATGCATAACTAAATATAAAAGACACGATGTGTCATGACATTACCGAAAACAAAGGAACTGCATCTTGTATTAATGAAAAAGGGGTCTCATTAATACAAAGACAATGTCTCGCAAACCTATTAACACTAATAACATTCAAGAATTCATGCAAACAAAATATAAAACGAAATCAAATGAGAACATCCAATGCCAGCCTAATGGTCTCTCTAGCCACTTTTATTTACTTCAACACCTTCATAACGCTCACCTAAAAATGATGCTTAAGAACGTTAATACAACGGGTTGTGAGAGTCATAGGTTTATGACACATAATTCAAACTTTAAATCAATTACTGTGATTAAAAAAATAAAACATGGCAGGACAGTTAAGCTAACTATTATACAGGCTAACATGCATTCGTCTAAAACAATCGCCACTAGGAGAGAACGTGTCCCCCGATCCAAACCACAAAGTTCGTCTTACAGTCATGGGTAGGAACATTACCCTAAGTCATAACATTTAGCACATAACATATAATAGCTACATAAAGTCCATGCGTCGACTAAACCACATAATCATAGCAATTAAAACATTTCAAAACATATTTTGCATCATTTCCATCCCAAGAAAACATAGTAAAATGGGACTATGAAACTCACCTGATGCTCAGCTACTTGACAAATTCTTACACACAATATTAACACCACAAAAACACAAGTTACACTCAGTTAGGCTAAATGCCCAAGCCAATGTAACAATCATATGATGGACTTCTAAACTAGGGGTGTCAATTTCTGACCCGACACAAAACCCGACCTGAAACCGACACGAAAATTAACAAATTCGGGTTGAGTCTAATAGATTTTGGGTCGGGTTTGAGTCGACCTATCTGACCCATTTATTAAACAGGTCAGGTTCAGGTTGGGAATAAATTAAGTAGGTCGACCCGCTAACCGTTTAAGATTTTTTTCTTAAATTAAAAATTATTTATATATT
>BQNB010077746.1:0-30750 GCA_026074375.1 Tanacetum coccineum | reverse complement strand
GGTTCCAAGAACAGTCTTAACTAATTCTGGCCTAATTTCTCTTAATACTGTTAGACCAGTTAATACTGTTCAACCAAGATCCACAGTGAATAATGCAAGACCTGTGAAAAATGTTTTTAATAATGCATATTCAACAGTGAGAAGGTCCACAGTGAATAATGCAAGACATGTGAAAAATGTTTTTAATAATGCATATTCAACAGTGAGAAGGCCTTTTAACAAAGTAATAGCAGCTAATAACAGCAATTTCAAGAAAAAAGTTAATGATGTTAAGGGAACAGGGGTTAATATTGTTAGGCCAAAAGTAGTATTTAGTGCTATTAAGGGAAACAAGAGAAATGTTGTTAAGGCCTCAGCATGTTGGGTTTGGAGACCAAAGCATAAAGTTTTAGACCATGTCTCCAAAAACAATGGTGGATCAATGTCCTTTAAAAGATTTGACTATATTGATGCACAAGGAAGATCCAAGTCAGTAATAGCTTGGGTCCCCAAAAGAAACTAATTTTCCTACCATTATGTGCAGGGCAATCCACAACAAGATTTGAAGGATAAAGGAGTGATTGACAGTGGATGCTCTACGCACATAACAGGAAACAGATCATATCTTACAGATTATAAAGAAATTGATGGAGGATTTGTTACCTTTGGAGGTAATTCCAAAGGAGGGAAAATTACCGAGAAAATTACCGAGAAAGGTAAAATAAGAACTGGTAAATTGGATTTTGAAGATGTGTATTTTGTAAAGGAACTAAAGTTTAACCTTTTCAGTGTCTCACAAAAGTGTGACAAAAAGAATAGTGTTCTTTTTACTGATACTGAATGTGTTGTTCTATCTCTTGACTTTAAGTTAACTGATGAGTGTTGATTTAAAGAATGTTGTTCCTCAAGGAGGTCTTACTTGTCTCTTTGTAAAAGCCACACCAGATGAATCTAATCTTTGGCATAGGAGGCTTGGACATGTAAATTTCAAAACAATGAATAAACTGGTAAAGGGAAACCTTGTAAGAGGTTTACCTTCAATACACTTTGAAATTAATCAAACTTGTGTTGCTTGTGAGAAGGAAAAGCATCACAAAGCTTCTTATAAGACCAAAACAGTCAGTTCAATCAGCCAACCATTACAAATGTTGCACATGGATTTGTTTGGCCTAACATTTGTAAAGAGTTTAATGAAAAAGATGTACTGCCTAGTTGTCACAAATGATTTTAGTAGGTTTAGTTGGGTTTTCTTTTTAGCCACTAAGGATGAAACTAGTGAAATCCTTAAAACATTTATAACAGGCATAGAAAATCTAATAGACCTTAGGGTGAAAGTGATTAGATGTGACAATGGGACTGAATTCAAGAATAGGGTCATGAATCAGTTCTGTGAAATGAAGGGTATTAAGAGGGAATTTAGTGTTGCTAGGACTCCATAACAAAATGAAGTAACATAAAGGAAAAATAGGACACTAATAGAGGCTACTAGAACTATGCTAGCTGATTCAAAATTGCCAACAACTTTTTGGGCTAAAGCAGTTAATACTGCTTGTTATGTCCAAAATAGGGTGTTAGTTATCAAGCCTCACAACAAGACCCCTTATGAATATATTCTAGGTAGAAAACCTGCCTTAAGCTTCATGAGACCATTTGGGTGTCTTGTTACAATCCTTAATACCATAGATCACCTAGGTAAATTTGATGGAAAGGCTGATGAAGGGTTCTTTGTAGGATACTCTACCAATAGCAAAGCATTCAGAGTATTCAACAGTAGAACTAGGATAGTAGAAGAGAACCTGCATGTTAAGTTTAGTGAGGATACACCTAATATTGCAGGAAGTGGACCTAATTGGCTTTTTGATATAGATGCTCTAACAAATTCAATGAATTATAAGCCAGTTGTTGTAAGAAATCAGTCTAATGGTAATGCAGGTAAAACTAGAATGGAGACAATACCTGGAAAAGATTACATACTGCTACCATTATGGACTCAAGATCCACCATTCTCTTCTAGTTCAAAGGATTCTCCTGATGCTGGATTCAAACCATCAGGGGAGGAGGAAAAGAAGGATGCTGAAGATCCAGGGAATGAAGATAGTGAGGTTACAAGTACAAAAGAGCCAAGAGTAAATCAAGAGAAGGATGCAAATGTCAACAGCACTAACAATATTAAAACTGTTAGTCCAACTGTTAATGCTGCTGGCATAGTAGATAATGCTGTTGCTGAGAATATAGTCTATGGATGTGCTGATGATCCAAATATGCCTGAATTGGAAGAAATTGGCAGATTTAGTGATGCTGAAGATGATATTTCAGGGGCTGACATGAACAATTTGGATACATACTTCCAAGTCAGTCCTGTTCCTACCACAAGAATACACAAAGACCATCCAATTGAACAAATTATTGGAGACTTGAATTCAACACCTCAAACAAGAAGAATGACAAGGAATTTGGAGGAACATGGGTTTCTTAGCACTACTCTTGAACAAAGAAGAAACCATAAAGACATTCAAAATTGCTTGTTTGCTTGCTTTTTATCACAAGAAGAACCCAAAAAGGTAGTTCAAGCACTAAAGGATCCAAGTTGGATAGAAGCTATGCAGGAAGAGCTTCTACAATTCAAGTTACAAGAAGTTTGGACCTTGGTGGAGTTACCTAATAGAAAAAGAGCTATTGGGACTAAATGGGTTTTCAGGAACAAGAAGGATGAAAGAGGCATTGTGATTAAAAATAAAGCAAGATTGGTTACACAAGGATACATACAAGAAGAAGGAATAGACTATGATGAGGTTTTTGCTCCTGTTGCCAGAATTGAAGCAATTAGGCTATTTTTAGCCTATGCCTCATTTAAAGACTTTGTGGTGTATCAGATGGATGTCAAGAGTGCTTTTCTTTATGGTAAGATTGAAGAGGAAGTCTATGTGTGTCAACCACCTGGTTTTGAAGATCCAGACTTCCCTGACAGAGTATACAAAGTAGAAAAGGCACTTTATGGATTGCATCAAGCTCCTAGAGCTTGGTATGAAACCTTGTCAACTTATTTGTTAGACAATGGGTTTCAGAGAGGAAAGATAGACAAGACTTTGTTTATCAAAAGGGACAAAAGTGATATTCTGTTAGTTCAAGTATATGTTGATGATATCATTTTTGGGTCTACAAGGAAGAAGATGTGTACTGAGTTTGAGAAGATGATGCATAAGAAGTTCCAGATGAGTTCTATGGGAGAGCTCACATTTTTCTTAGGTCTGCAAGTGAAGCAGAAGGAAGATGGGATTTTCATTAGTCAAGACAAGTATGTGAATGAGATTTTGAACAAGTTTGGTTTTAGTGATGTCAAGACAGCAAGAACACCTATGGAAACTCAAAAGGCTTTGCTCAAAGATGCAGATGGTGAAGATGTAGATGAACATTTATATAGATCAATGATTGGTTCATTGATATATCTAACTTCTTTAAGGCCTGATATTATGTTTGCAGTATGTGCTTGTGCAATATTCCAAGTCAATCCTAAAGTTTCACATCTTTATAATGTGAAAAGGATCTTTAAATACTTAAAAGGTCAACCTAAGTTGGGCCTTTGGTATCCTAAGGATTCACCTTTTGATTTGGTAGCATATACTGACAGTGACTATGTAGGATCAAGTTTAGATAGGAAATCCATAAGAGGAGGTTGTCAGTTCCTAGGGTGCAGGTTAATTTCATGGCAATGTAAGAAGCAGAATGTGGTTGCTAATTCCATAACTAAAGCTGAGTATATAGCAGCTTCCAATTGTTATGGACAGGTGCTTTGGATCCAAAATCAATTGCTAGATTATGGATATAACTTTATGCAGACTAAGATTCATATTGATAATGAGAGTACCATCTGCATAGTGAAGAACCCTATTTTTCACTCAAAGACAAAGCACATTGAGATTAGGCATCACTTTATCAAAGATTCCAATGAGAAGAAGCTTATTCAGAGGATAAAGATTCACACAGATTAGAATGTTATAGATTTGCTCACAAAAGCATTTGATGTTAGCAGATTTCAATATTTGATTGCAAGTATTGGAATGATTAACCTCTAAAGTATTGATTGAGGGGAGGTTAATTGTATTCATATGAAGCGGATTATATAACAAATGATGATTTGAATGGGATGAAAAAGCTGCTAATGATGAAAATCAAATTCGTGCTGTTGGGTTAACTTTCTACTGGTAAGTATAATTAGTGCTGCTAATTATACTTAATACTGCTATGTTAATGCTGTTAGTTATACTTATTACTGTTTGTTATAATTAATATTGTGAGCATAAAAATAGAAAGAGAGATGTGTGAACTAAAAATAGAAATAGTGACTTTATGAGCTAAAAGAAATGAGTGAAATTGGTGAGCATAAAAATAGAAAAAGAGATGTATGACATAAAAACAGATAGAGTGATTTAGTGAGAAAAAGAATTAAGAGATATAGTGAGAATAAAAACATAAAGAGAGATGTGTGATATAAAAACAGATAGAGTGAATTGGTGAGAAAAATAATTAAGAGATATAGTGAGAATAAAAACAGAAAGAGAGCTTTTGACAATCAAAATTGATGATGGAAATGCTTTTTGGAACGCAATTGGAGTTAATGCTGGTGACTCAAAGTTAATGCTGCTAGGCATACACTTACTACTGCCAGTGTTAGTTAATGCTGTTAGGCATAAACTTACTACTACTAGTTAAGTTAATGTTGCCAGGCATAAATTACTACTGCTAGGTCAGTTAATGCTGTTAGGCTTAACTTAGTACTGCTAGTTCAAGTTAATGCTGTTGAGGGTGATTTCATAAATACTTTGATTGAGGGTTTCATTCAATCACTTAATCGATTTCAATCTTTGTTATACCCTTTAATCAAAAACCCTAACTCAATTTCATTGTTAATCATCAAAACCCAACTTCAATGGCTACTCTAAAGCTCGCTAGTTCACACAACATGGTCGAATTCTTGGATAAACCCATTGAAAGTGATGGATTTGAGAAAATTGTGGATTTTTTTAACGCACATCCTATCAAATATGCATTAACAGTTAATCCCACAATCTATACTGCATGTATTGAGCAATTTTAGGCTACTACAAAGGTGAAAACTGTTAATGGAGATGTGAAGATACAAGCCCTAGTGGATAAGAAGAAGGTGATCATCACTGAGACAAGTGTAAGAAGTGATCTTCAATTAGAAGATGCCAAAGGTACTGAATGTCTTCCAAATGCTATAATTTTTGAACAGCTAACACTCGTAGGGTATGAAAATCTTACACAAAAGCTTACATTCTATAAAGCTTTCTTTTTACCTCAATGGAAATTTCTTATCCATACAATTCTGTAATGCCTTAGTGCTAAGACTACTGGTTGGAACGAATTTAGTAGCACTATGGCCTCTGCTGTCATCTGTCTTGCCACAAACCAAAAATGAAACTTTTCCAAGTACATTTTTGATAATATGGTGAAGAACTTGAAGGGTGGGGTTAAATTTCTAATGTATCCAAGGTTTGTGCAAGTGTTCCTGGATAAACAAGTTGAAGGAATATCCAAACATAAATAGATTTATGTTACACCTTCTCACACTAAGAAGGTCTTTGCTAATATGAAGAGGTAAGGAAAAGACTTTTCTGGTAGGGACACACCTTTATTTCCAACCATGATTGTTCAAGCACAAGAACAAGTAGGTGAAGGTTCAGATATACCAACTAATTCCTATCATACACCCACTACTACTCAACCATCAACATCTAAACCTCAGAAGAAACAGTCTAGAAGGAAACAGATGAGAGACATTGAGGATCCTCAACTTAGTGGTCCTACAGAACCTATAACTGATGATACTGAAAATGTGACAAGTGTACCTACACATTCCAATGATCTACTGCTCAGTGTTGAGGATAGACTGAAACTAAATGAATTGATGGAACTTTGTACCAGCTTATCATAAAGAGCTCTTGACTTGGAGAAAACAAAGACCTCTCAAGCTGCAGGGATTACTAAATTGAAAGAGAGGGTTAAGAAGTTGGAAAAGAAAGGAGGGTCAAGAACTCACAGGCTCAAAAGATTATACAAGGTTGGTAGATCTACAAGAGTGGTTTCCTCTAAAGATGAAGGTTTAGGTGATCAGGAGGGTGGATCCAAATAGGGGAGGAAAATTGATGAAATTGACCAAGATGCAAAGTTTACATTAGTTAACGAGACTCAAGGGAGGTATGGTGATAATTTAATGTTTGATATTGGTGTTCTTGATAATGAACAAGATATGACAGAGAAAGAGGTTGATATGGCTGAAAAAGATGTTAGTATTGCTGATCTAGTTACTACTGCTAGTGAAGTAGTTACTACTGCTAATGTTGTAGTTAGTACTACTGAAGTTATTACTGACAGTACTACAACAACAATTGTTGATGAATTGACCCTGGCACAGACTTTAATAGAGATCAAAGCTACAAAACCCAAGGATAGAGGGGTTATAGTTTAAGAACCAAATGAATTTACAACCACAACATCACCTTCGTAACCATCACAACATCCACAGGCTAAAGACAAAGGCAAGGCAAAAATGGTCGAGCTTGAAAAACCTTTAAAGAAGAAAGATCAGATTATGTTTGATAAGGAGGTTGCTCAAAAACTTCAAGCTCAATTAGATGCTGAATTGGAAGAAGAAGAGAAGCTTGCAAGACAAAGAGAAGAAGATACAAACATTGCTGAATGGGATAATGTTCAAGCTATGATGGATGCAGATTATGAGCTAGCTGCAAGATTATAGGCAGAAGAGCAAGGAGAATTGCCTATTGAAGAAAAGTCAAGATTGTTTGTGGAGCTCTTGAATAAAAGGAAGAAGTATTTTGCAAGACTTAGAGTAGAAGAGCAGGGAAGAAAACCACCAACTAAGGCTCAAAAGAGAAATACAATGTCTACTTATCTGAAAAACATGGCCAAATACAAGCACAATCAATTGAAGACCAAAAGCTTTAAGGATATTCAGATGTTATTTGACAAAGAAATGAACTGATGGAAGTTATAAAATGTACAAGATCTTTAGTAAAATGCTAAATGATTTTGACAGACAAGATTAGATAGATCTGTACATACTAGTGACAGAGAGGTTCAAGACAACAAGACGAGAAGGAAGTGACATACTTCTATAGGGAGATCTTATGACTATATTTGAACCAAGTGAGGAAGATGAGCTATGGAGAAATCAACAAGACTACACATTAATAAGCTGGGAATTATATGATTCATGTGGAGTTCATTCATTGTTGACGGATATTGTGTATATCCATATGCTGATAGAAAGAGCATATCCTCTTACATAACTCACACTTAAAAGAATGCTAAATAGAAGGTTAGAAATTGATCATGAGTGTGAAATGGCATATGAGCTTATCAGATTTATCAAGTCATAGTACAAGAAGTAAAGAAGTGTTTGGATACATCCTCCTATTAAAGATAAAGCTTTTAATCAAGAAACTTGAAGATTCAGAAGATGGACATCAAGTTTAGGGGAGGATTATTGGGATTAAAAGACTTCTTAGTGCTATTGAAGTTACTACTGCTGGTGAAGACTGAAGAAATTATTCTAAGTAGTTAGTACTGCTAGCACAAAAGTTACTATTGCTAGTGTTAGTTACTAATGTTGAGTACTATTGATGCTGCTCAAGTTAAGAGTGTTTGTATAAGTTAGTACTGTTGTATTGGTTAGTAATGCTTAATAGATATATGTTAAGTTAAATAATTAAGGAAAAGATCACGATCATAATAGGAATGGATTGTATGCCAGAAGGACTCCTTGGTGTATAAAAGGAGGTCCTAGGGTATTAGGTTAGATGTATCTCATACATATCTCATACATCTCTCATCATAGTTTAACCTAAGTCGATTAGCTTCAAGGTTTTGTAAAACCTAATACTATTAAGAGTGTTCGTATTATATTGAGGCTAAAAGTTTGGTAAACTGTTTGTTATTGATCTTATTCATTACTGTTTCATTGAAATTCTTCTTAGTATCATTGACTAGATTCCGCATAGTTGTTTTGGATTTATTCAATAGCAAGATCTATTCTATTGGGATCAACATAGACTTTACCCACTTACTACTTAATGGCAATTTACATACTAGTAGTCCACTAGCCAAGTCTTTACCAATTGATTAAGAACGTACTCGTTGATCCCAAGGGTCACCTGTCGGTCCAACTAAGCTCACTAATCTAAATGCGAAGATAGGTCATTATTTGTGATCATATTGGTCTAGATATATAAATCACTATATGGAGAGCCATCACGGCATCTATCTAACATGGTCAGTATCACTAGATCTACTAGAATAATAGGTCGCATATAAACGCACGTAAACAAGTCTAATAATCCACCAAGGTAAACTAACCAAGTTAAACGAATGATACCAAAAATTAAATGATTACTAGAGTATAGGATATTACAAAGTGTTTCCTATGGAATTGATAGCTTTGCTTAACCTCTTCTGCTCTTCTTGTCTTCTGATAACTGACTTTTATGGCTAATGAATCAAAAATATGATCAAGCACACTGAAAACCCGTTTTTAGGTTTTCTATTTATAGGGTCTGGAATTTTAGTCAAACTGCGTATCGAGTGACAATGGATACAACGATCGAGGGTTCCTGGAGTAGATGACCACGTTCTAGTATTTTATAGAATATTTAAATTACTTTAAATGAATAGGGCGTATAGACAGTCCTCTTGGATAAGGCCGTATTGGTCTTTGAATCTTTGTGGTTTCTTGTGAAGTGCAGGCACATATACGCCGTATCTTCCTTGATGGATACGGTGTATAGGATGTCAGAACAGTAATCTTCAAATGTCTTCGTTTAAGCTCCAGAATGCGTGCCTTTTTGCTAATCTTCACCAAGTACTCCATAATTACTGCAATTCTCAAATACAAACGATTAAGTAACAATTCTTGCAATAATCATACAAAATAGGTTATTTACATGGGATAAATGATGCTATAAAAGTGAAGTTATTTGATGTTATCAAATATCCCCCACTTGAATCCTACTTGTCCTCAAGTAGCCTTTAAAAGTTTATAAAAATGTATCCGTAAGAATTTTTTCCGTTAGCATTTATTTGATCAATTACAAGTACACAACCGAACACCTCACGAAATAGGAAGATGAAAACACTCCAGTCACTCAACTAATCTATGTGGTAACATGTAACTAATTCGCACAATTGCTCGGTCGTGACGAGTATTCTATCATAGGCTTGGCAAGGATACACATTTCCACCACTAGAGCTAAGGAGTAACAAGTTTATAAAGGTAAATTGGGTTTGTATTTTAAAGGCTTAGGGTTGATCATTATAACAATCTTTCACCAAAAGTACCACACCAACAAGGCAGCTGAATCACACATACATAGTCGTAATGATGGAATAGACATGTGTGTTCGATCACATCCTCATTCGAGTTTAACCAAGGGTTAGGATGAAGAATGATATAGGGTATGGATCTTCTAACTTTCACCAAAAGTAATAAACCAACAAGGCAGCTGAATCACGCATACATGGCCGTAACGACGGAATAGACATGCATGACTCGATCACATCCTCGTTCGAGTAAAACCCAAGGTTAATGATTAGGAAAGGGAAATAAATTGTTGTTATATAAAAATTACGAAACAAACAGATTAAGTCCAAACAGACAAGGCACAAGTTTCTAGATACTTTTCTCGACCGTTATCATGATAAAGACACAACTATATACAAACATCTTGATCATAGATAAAAAACAACAACCTAAGTTGGCCTTCCCGTAACGGTCAACTCCCAATCAGCCCATACTTTACATACTTTTACAAAGATAAGTGGCGATATCTACCACTTTATACAAAACTTTACATCGTTGACTTATAACCATCCATCAATGAATAATCGATCCTTTAAATAATTTTAATCTATTCATAGCTTTAAGGTTTTGTAAACCCTAACACTATTAAGAGTGTTCGTATTATATTAAGGCTGAAAGTTTGGTAAACTGTTTTGTTATTGATCTTGTTTATTACTGTTTCATTGTAATTCTTCTTAGTATCATTGACTAGATTCCGCATAGTCTTTGATATTTACAATCAAAGTTTCTACTACAGTTGTGTTGGATTTATCTTGCATAACTATACCTTATACAAACTAAGGGATTAAAGATATATTCTATTAGGATTAACAGTATGAGTTGAATAATAATATGACGGGGGATCTTAAGGAACCATGGTCAGATAACGGGGTACCATATTAACTGTGTGATCATACATTCGAACCATATCATTTTAAGAATGGAAATACTAAATGGCCCACGTGTAGTTCTGATATTGATGGGTTCTGTAACGGTGGAGAACTACTTGGGATGGTTCGAGTCGGATGTATGACTTATTTCCGAAATCACAAATGGTATGATGAATTGACTGATGGAAAGCTGAAAGAAGAAGCTTTAATGCATAAGGCCAGATTTGAAGAATCATGGGGGGATGCAACCTCCGGAGTGGTGAAATTCTGCGCATGGTTGAAAAGTAGTTTTGAAAACTTCCACGAACTAGATTATGATGTATTAGGAAAACTAGAAGAATGTTGGTGGAAAGTAAATGCTCATGAAAATGCCTCATTCGCTCGTTGGGAAAATCACAACCATGGACCATATGCAAACACCAAAACTAAAAAACCTTATGACCCTTATCTTGATATTAACCATATATTTGGTAGGAATTATGGAGCAAACAATGCCGGTAATACTCAAGACAGTCAGGAACAAAAGAAGGAACATCATGATCTATCAATCTGCCAAGTTAGAAGATTCAAGATGATGAAATACTCATTCGATGTTGATGATGAGTATGTTGCGGTTAAAGAACACGAGTAATTCGACCATTCAAGAACCAACATTGATGCATGTCAAGCTTATCGAGAACTTTTTCACATTATGGATGAGGGATGGCTCGTGACAAAGGCAAATGATGAATAAAGCTAAAGAAGAAAATGTCTAACTTAAAGACTAGCTAAAAGTGTTAGACTTAGTTTTTATTAAAGTGAAGATCATCAATATTCCTGAACCTTTTATTAGTTTAGTTTATGTTTTTAGGAATTCTATTATCTAATTGGGTCTAAGTTACGAGCTTAAAGCTCATTATATATCAAGCCCGACCCATGGAAGCCCACTTAAACCCATGGTCGACAAATGTATACTATATAAATCCCTCTTCAAGTGTGGAGATAGTGTTGGTTCTCTTTCTTTCTTCCAAGCTAATCAACCACTTTTTTGTTTTCTCTCTAGTTCTTTCTCTCTCTAAACATATCTCTCTCTCTCTAGAATTCAAAGCATTTCATGTATGTGTATGTGATTTGATAAGGTTATCATGTGGTATCAAGAGCACAAGGTTGTTTAGTGTTAGTGGTTTGCTTGTTCTAGCTTAATTCATGGCCTATTTCAAGTCTCATAAGCTTACGACTTGGTTTTCGTTGTGGCTTACTTGGTCTAAAGCTTTAATCTTTAACTTTCTTCTTGATTTCATGGCTTCTATTGATAGGATAAGTGCTTACTTGTTGCTTATTTATAAGCTCAAGTGTTTACGTCTTCTTGTGCTTATTTGTTCTTTCCGTAATCAAGTTTCTTTAAGCAAAGGAGTCCTACTCATTAGTAGCTTATAGTTCGTAGCTTATCTCATTGTATTTCGTAGCTTATTTTGCTTATTTGAATGTGTTCAAGCTTCTTTTATGTTCAAGATGTCTTGGTAGCGGTTTGTTATAAAGATTAGACAAGAAACCTACTTGATTTTGTTGGCTAGTCGAGTTGTAGCAAGAAAACAAAGATTTAGTACAGGCAGCGGTTTAGTTTGTGGTCCCAAAACTATCCAGCGGTTTGCCCTATATAGCCAGCGGTTTGTTTTAAATAGGTAGCGGTTTAATAATTTGTTTAGGTAGCGATTTTCACAAGTATCCAACGGTTTATACTATTTTCATGGCTTACTTAAACGTTACTCTGCCAATTCGACTTTTCCACAGCGGTTTGATCATTTACTAGGCAGCGGTTTATTGATTTAGACTTTGCAGCGGTTTAATTAATTAACCAGCGGTTTACCGGGTTCCATATTGACAGTGGTTTAGTGTTTTGTTAAGACAACGGTTTACCATATGTACAAGCCAGCGGTTTGTTAAAGTTTCAAGTCCAGCGGTTTGTTCTAAAGTTTAAGCAGCGGTTTGTCAATTTTTAGGTAGCGGTTTGTTCTTTTGTAGCGGTTTGATAACACTCAAGGCAGCGGTTTGCTTTACAAACTTGCCAGCGGTTTGATTACAAAATTGGCAGCGGTTTAACCAAATTCGATACCAATTTTGGTAATCTTAAATTCGATACAAGGCCATTTTAGGTGAATTAAATTTTGGACATTTTTGGACAAGGACTTTAAAGTTAACTAATTTTACATAACAAACCACGAACCTAAAACAAGAACAAGGACTTCTAATTTGCAATTAAACTTAAAATATAATTACTTATTCATGGTTTCCTCTTGACTTTGTAAAATCCCGTAAAAGTTTATTCTTTTCTCGGTTTAAGTCATAGATTTGTAAAATCTCGTAAACTTTTAAGGACTTAACCATTCTACTTTAATCAAAATCTAGATAAAACAACTTATCAATAAAACGATCCTAACTTATCATTTCACATCACTCTTGCAATGTTGACTCAACAAGACATTTATGCAGCCAGTTCTGAAAATCGCCCACCTATGCTTAACAAAGGGAACTATGTTCCATGGTCCTCTCATCTTCTTCGTTATGCTAAGAGTAGACCAAATGGAAAGTTAATCTACAATTCTATTATGAACGGTCCACATGTCTGACGAATGATTCCTGAACCAGGTGATCCAGACCATGAAGTTCCTGTTAATGAAACATTTCATGAGCAGACTGATGAGGAACTCACTGAAAATAAGCTTAAACAAGTAGAAGCTGATGATCAAACCATTTAGACTATACTTCTAGGTCTTCCTGAAGACATCTATGCTGTTGTGGATAGTTGTGAAACTGCTCAGGTTATCTGGTTACGTGTTCAACAAATGATGAAAGGGTCTGATATTGGAATTCAAGAGAAAAAGGCTAAGTTGTTTAATGAATGGGAAAGGTTTACTTCTACTGTTGAGGAATTAATTGAGTCTTACTATCATCGTTTCTCAAAGTTGATGAATGATTTCAAGAGAAACAAACATTTTCCCGAAACGATTGCCAGCAATCTCAAGTTTCTAAACAACTTACAACCAGAATGGAGTCGACATGTTACCATTGTTCATCAAACAAAGGACTTGCATACAGTAGATTACACTCAGTTGTATGATTTCTTGAAATACAATCAAAAGGAGGTAGATGATCTAAGAGCTGAACGACTTGCAAAGACACATGATCCTTTGGCACTTATGGCAAATTCCAACAATATTTACAACTATCTAGTGTTTCACCTAGATCAACCATTACCAAGTACCTATATGCAACAACCACTCCCCAACAATGACAACAACAACAACAACAACTATAACACACAACCATCATTCAACTAGAACTACATGCAACAACCAATGCCAAATCCAAAAGACATTACAAATCTCGCAACTGCAATAAACATGGAACTTGTTCTAATGGCTAAGTCATTCAAACTAAACTACTCAACACCAACCAGCAACAACCAGAGAATTTCATCAAATCCTCATAATAGGCAGATTGCTCAGCCGGGTATAATTTGGGTCAAGACAGACAAATGCAGGTGGTTGGAGGTAATAGGGAGAATCAGTTTAGACAGTATGTTGGGCAGAATGGTGGGAATCAAAATAGGTATAATGCAGTATAGAATGTCAGGAATTAGGTTGCTCAGAATGCAGTTCAGAATCCGGGTGTTTAGAATGTTGGAAATCAGAATGGGCTCATTGTTGTTCCGGGAATTGCTAATCAGAATAGGAATTGTAATGTTGTAGTAGCACGGGCTAAGGGTAATGCGATTGGGAATAATGGTAATCAAATAAGGTATTACAATTGCAGAGTATTGGGTCATCTTGCTAGGAATTGCATAGTCAGGCCAAGGAGAAGGGATGTTGCCTATCTTTAGACTCAGTTGCTGATTGCTCAAAAGTAAGAGGCAGGAATCCAACTCCAAGCTGAAGAGTTTGATTTGATGGTTGCTACAGCGGATTTGGATGAGATTGAGGAAGTCAATGCAAAATGCATTTTGATGGCTAATTTGCAGCAAGCATCGACATTTGGTACTCAGACTGACAGAGCTCCCGTCTATGATTAAGATGGATCAGCTGAGGTTCACCATTCGGAAAATTGTTATGATAATGATATATTCAATATGTTTACTCAAGAAGAGTAGTATACTGAACTACTCGAGCCCATTCCTGAACCACACCAAGTACAACAGAATGATAGTAATGTTATTTATGAGGTTTCTAGTGTGGAACAAGATGGGGGAACAGTAGTACAACATCCTGCAACTGTTGAGGAAACGCGTGCTTATTTTGAATCATTATATAATAATTTGGCTATTAAAGTTGAGAAAGTCAACATAGACAGTCACAAATTAAGAGAAACTAATGCTGATTTGACCACTAAGCTTGCTAGATATAAAAATCAAGAAAAGTGTTTTGAAATTAGTCAAGAAAAGTATGACAAACTTGAAAGGTGTTATCAAAAGTCTATTTATCAAGAGCAATGTCTTACTAAAAAGATAAATGCACTTCACTTAAGTTCTGGTAAACAAATAACGACTTTGAATGTGGAAATTGCAAATTTAAATAACCAGCTTTCAAAAGAAAAGTAAACTGTTTCTTCTCTTCAAGAAGAAAAGAAAACGTTGAAGTCTGATTTCAAAATTCGCGAAGACGAGCTTCTTGATAAACAAATTCATCTTGAGAATAAAATAAAGGAATTAGATAATATTTTGGTAAAAATGGGTCAATCGATTCAAACGATGCACATGCTTTCACCTAAGCCAGACTCGTTTTACCACACCGAACAGAAAATGGCTTTGGGTTATCAAAATCCTTTTTATCTCAAGCAAGCTCAGCAGAAACAATAGAGTTTGTATAATGGCAAAGTTCTATTAGAAAAGCATGATCCTCCTGCTATGTATGATTCAGAGGAGACACTGCAACTTGCTCAAGAAAGTCGCTTAAAATGAAACAATTGAACAAAGAAATAAAACCGGCAAATTATACAAAGATTAATCATCTTTCAGGGGTTTTTGTTTCTCAAACGGCCAAGTCACGTGAAGAGTTGTATTTTTCAAATACTTCCAAAACGGCCAATGTTTCTAAATCAATTTCTATACCAAATGAAGAGTTTTCGGATGATACTACACCAAGTGTTGCACGAAAATTTCTAAATGAGGTAAAAAGCACCATTGCGATTCTTCAACGTGTTGTTAAACAAAAAATGACTTTAGATATACACAATTGGTCGTCTTCTGTCCACCAGGATATTCACAAAATTGTAAAAGATGAAATTTTCTCTATCGTTAACCAAGTTGATGCTAGAGTGCAAAATTTCAAAATACAATATTTGAAAGAAGCAACCAAATTTGTTCGAGACTTTAAATATCTTGCAAAAGAAGCTGATGAATCTCTTGCTAAGCACAAGGCATTGGAATTCGAAATTGAGCATCTCTTGAGAGCAGTTGTCAGTTAAGATATTATGTCTGTTGTGCAAAATCCTACTGTTGTTGGAACATCTGATCTCCTGACTGAGCTTGAACGTACGAAAGAACGATTTGAAAACTGTATCATTAAAAAGGAGAATGAATATGCTAAACTTTGGAATGATTCGTACAAAAAATGTGAAGAATGCAAATACGACAAAATTTCGTACGATAAAGCTTATAATGACATGCAACAAAAGATCGAACGGTTGCAAGCTCAGTTGGGAGATCTCAAGGGTAAATGTAAGGATACTTCATGTGTATCAGATACCCTTGATCCTTTGTCTCAGAAACTAGAGAATGAGAACGTGGAATTAGAGTTTCAGGTTTTGAATTATGCTAAAGAAAATGCTCACCTTAAGACCAGATACAAGAACCTGTTTGATTCTATCTCTGTGATATGAACTCAAACCAAAACAATATTGACTCTTTGCAAAAAAAATTACACGACACGATCTATGAAAATGCTAAGCTAAGAGCCAAATTATTTGATAAGGTTTCAGAACAAAAGGACACAACCAAAGGTACGAGTGTGAATACTCAGTTTAGAAAGCAATCAATCTTGGGACAACCACCTTCTTCTTCTAGATCAAAACTCTATTCAGTAACTCTTTTTCCAAAATCTAAATGTCTTCCCAAGATTGATGAGACACATGCTTTATCAAAACCAGTCACTTCAAACTCGGCACCCACACCACAAGAATTAAAAGTTGTGAAATATGATAACGTGATTGCCCAGGAATGTTTAGGATTAATCCTTTTAAGAATTCTAAGGAAGAAAAGTCTGTGCCTAACAAACCTATTAAGCAAGTGTTAGGACAAAACCGATCACTTTTTCACAACCTCATGTCCTCACAAAGAAAGGTGTTAATTCTAAATCACATGGTTTGTCTTCTACAGGAGTAGACAACATTGCTAAGACCAGAAGGCCACAGCCTAGGATCAATACAAAGAATGATAGGGTCCCCTCTGTGTCTAAGAATAGTTGCAACAAGAATAAAGAAGTTAAAGTAGAAGAACACCCTAGGAATTTATTTCTTTCTAAGAATAAGAAACATATGTCATCTGAATGTAATAACGTTAAGCTTGCTATTCGGAATGATAAATCTGAAGTTGTTTGTGCTAAGTGTAAGCAATGTTTAATTACTTCTAATCATGATGTCTGTGTGCTTAATTACGTGAATGGCATGAATTCTCGTGATAAGAAAAAAAAGGCAAATGTTTCAAAAATTGCTAATCAAAAGAAACATATGCCACAAGTCAAGAAACCTAAGGAGGTAGGGTCTACAGAAAGACTTGTCTTACCTAAGCCTAGTAAACCTAGATCTTGCCTTAGGTGGTCACCAACTGGAAGAATTTTTAACTTTAAAGGAAAAATAATCGATTCCAGTAAATCAGAGAGTCAATGTGACTGCTTTAACGATGATAATGCATGTATCTCTAACCCTCAGGAACCTACAAGAAAACGATTTCCAATTCTACTTTTTCTTTGGCAGGTCATTCAAATCTGTTTATGGTGCGTAGACTCGAGATGCTCAAAGCACATGACAGACAATCTGAAGTTTCTCATAAATTTCGTCTAGAAGTTCTTGGGAACCGTCCGCTTTGGAAATGATCATGTTGCTGCAATTATGGGATATGGTGATTTTTAATGGGGAAATATTCTGATCACCAGGGTTTATTTTGTTGAGGACTTGGGGCACAACCTATTCTCGGTTGGGCAGTTTTGTGACTCAAATTTAGAAGTCGCTTTCAGAAGAAACACATGTTTCATCAGAAACTTAGAAGGAGTTGATTTGTTAAAAGGAAATCACATAACAAACCTTTACACCATCAACCTCCATGAAATGGCCTCCACTTCTCCAATTTGCCTCATGGCTCGTGCTACTTCTACCAAGTCTTGGTTATGGCATCAACGTTTATCCCATCTCAACTTTGACACCATAAATGACCTTTCCAAAAATGATCTTGTCACCGGTCTTCCGAAATTCAAATATCATAAGGAACATCTTTGTCCCTAATGTGAGCAAGGAAAATGCAAAAGGGCATCTCACCCACCCAAACCAGTTCCATATTCTAAGCAGAGGTTACATCTTCTTCATATGGATTTGTGTAGTCCAATGAGAGTCGAAAGCATAAATGGTAAGCGGTACGTTCTGGTGATTATAGAAGATTACTCTCGTTACACGTGGGTACACTTTCTCAGATCAAAAGATGAAGCACCATAGGAGATTAAAACATTTCTCCAGAAAATTACAGTTCTACCGCAAGCTCCAATCATTATTGTAAGAACTGACAACAACACAGAATTCAAGAATAAAGTGCTTCAAGAATACTTTAATAGTGTTGTCATCTCTCACCAAGCATCTTCTGTCAGAACCCCTCGACAAAACAGAGTAGTGGAACGAAGAAACCGCACGCTAGTAGAGGCTGCTAGAACAATGTTGATTTTTTCTCATGCACCGTTATTCTTATAGGCTGAAGCAATTGCTACTGCGTGCTACACTCAAATCCGCTCCATCATTCGTAGTCGATTTGACAAAACACCATACGAGCTTATTAACAGCATAAAACCAGATATCTCCTTTCTTTATGTATTCTGGGCTCTTTGTTATCCCAAGAATAATCGTGAAGACATTAGGAAACTTGGTGCAAAAGGTGACATTGGTTTTTTCATTGGTTATTCTGCTAATTCATGTGCTTACAGAGTTTACAACCATCGGACAAAGAAAATCATGGAGACAGTGAATGTGACATTTGATGAGATTTCAACGATAGCTTTTGAACAAAGCAGTTTAAAACCCGGGCTTCAAAGCATGACTTCTAGACAAATCAGTTCAGTACTCGATCTTACTTATGCTCCGTCAACAATAAAAACTCAACAACCAACTGAATGTGATTTGGATTTACTGTTCGAAGCTATGCATGATGATTACATTGGTGGTCAACCGTCAGCTGCTCTAAGAACTGTTCCCGCTGCTTAAGGACCTCAAGTTCTTCAGACTCCAACTACATCTACAACAATAGCAGACACCACACGGACACCAACAAATTCATCCTCTCAAGCTACAAACTTTCCAAACACTTCACAGGATGTTGATGAGCTCAAAACACAACAACAACATAGTTTGAATGCTATGCTTGATGGAAATACGTTTGTAAATCCTTTTGCTACTCCATCCACAAGTGCTACTGAATCATTATATTCACGATATGTGGATCCATTAAGCATGTATACATTTTACCAACCATACCCTCATGAATATCAGTAGACTAAGGATCACCCTCTGGAACAAGTGATAGGAGAACCCTCACGGCCAGTTTTGACAAGGAATCAACTCTGATCACATGGTGACATATGCATGTATGCATTAACGGTGAGCACTATGGAACCAAAGAATGTCAAAGAGGCTATGACCGACCCTGCATAGATTGAATTAATGCAAGAAGAGCTTCTTCAGTTCAAAGGCTTGGTATATGGGTGTTAGTTCCTGCTCCAGATAACATAAAACCCCTTACTTTGTAATGGTTATTCAAAAACAAGCATGATGAAGAGAACACGGTCATCAAAAACAAGACTTGTCTGGTTGTGAGAGGGTACCGCCAAGAGGAAGGAATATATTTTGAAGAATCCTTCGCTCCGTTTGCTAGAATGGAAGCTATCAGGATATTTTTGGCATATGATGTACATAAATCATTCATCGTGTTTCAAATGGACGTGAAAACTACTTTCTTGCATGGTACGCTAAAAGAAGACGTGTACGTGTGTCAACCTAAGGTTTCATCGATGTTGATCATCCAAGCCATGTCTACAAGTTAAAGAAGGCACTATATGGGTTAAAGCAAGCATCAAGGGCATGGTATGACGAATTGTCAACGTTTCTCCTACAAAATAACTTCTTCAAAGGCACCATTGATATAATGTTGTTTATAAGGCGCTTTGCCGACGACATCTTAGTGGTACAGGTCTATGTAGATGATATTATCTTTGGTTCTACAAACCCTAGGTACACCCAACTATTTTCTGACCTCATGAAAAGCCGCTTCGAAATGTTGATGATGGGGGAAATGACATTTTTCCTTGGTTTACAAGTTAACCCATCCCCTTGTGGCATCTTCATAAACCAGTCCAACTACGTGTTAGAAATCCTTAAAAAATATGGAATGGAAACTTGTGATCCCGTTGGAACTCCAATGGAGATTAAAGACAAACTTGACCTAGATCAAAATGGGACTCTAGTTGATGCAACGAAATATTGTAGCATGATTGGTGCCCTAATGTATCTTACGTCAAGTATACCGGACATTGTACATGCTACTTGTTTATGTGCTCGGTACCAGGCTAAGCCAACTGAGAAGCACCTAAAGGAGGTTAAAAGGATCTTTGGTTGCCTCCGTGGAACCGTTAATATGCGTCTCCAGTATACGAAGGATTCTGGTTTTAAACTAACCGGATTTTTAGATGATGATTATGTGGGATGTAAAGACACCTTCAAGAGTACTTCTGGCGGAGCTAGTGAGCTGGTCATCAAAGAAACAAGACTGTACGGTGCTGTCAACAGCGGAAGGAGAATATGTGTCTCTATTCGCTTGATGTACCCAAGTCATTTGGATGCGAACACATTTAACGGATTATGGCTTTCACTTCAACAAGATTCCAATCTATTGTGATTCAAAATTCGCCATAGCCATATCCTGCAACCTGGTCCAACACTCAAGAACCAAACACATCGTCGTCTGCTACCATTTCATAAAAGAACATGTGGAAAAGGGTACGATTGAACTGTATTTTGTCAAGACGGATTACCAATTGGCCGACCTCTTCACCAAAGCTCTTCCAGTGGATAGATTCAACTATTTGGTTTGCCGTCTTGGTATGTGCATCTTGTCTTCTTAGGAACTTGAACGTCTTGCAAAATCTCGGTAATTCTTTGTATATATTTTATCAGAAAAACAAAATATAAAATTATAAAACCTATAAAAGCAAAATATAAAATCAAAAATACCAAAAATAATCTTCTCTGACATGTCTCTTGACAATCGATAACATTTACGTACCTAGAAATATTTATTAATATTGACCCGGGTATATAAATTAAGTTCGAGCGAGAGTTTCAAATGCTTTCAAAACATGCCATTTCATATCTTTTTCTATGACTTCTAAGTAAATGTCAGCTTAGGACTCGGTCTCTAAAGAAAGGAAAATATTCATTTATGTACATTTATCCTAAACAACGGGAAGTTCATATCTTCTCGGTCTTAAGCAATGTCATACAAACATTCGAAGTTTGTGAATGCTCACGAGAAGCACCAAGGAAATGATATTTAATAAGATAAATATAAAATCATTTTCCTATTGAGCCTAATTTTTCAAGATATTTTCAAAAAGAAAATTTTAAATTCTTTTAAAATTGCGTACTCAACAAACTCCCACTCTAAGTTTTTACTCTAATATTTTATTGAGGGGAGTATAATAATAAGTTTTATTCTACATGCTCTTATGTTCTCCCAAGACTTAGTTAGACTCATGTGAATTACCAAACATTGACTTGTTTTTTAATTCACTAATATTTTAAAAAAATTCACCACTATGCAATTTTTGATAGGGGGAATAGTGATTAAAATGTGACCAATAAGATTAATATGGATACGATCTTCAATCTATAAGTGCGTTCCCAAACCTCGCATTTGCAAAACTCTTTCATAATATGGTGCATATGTGTAGGGGGAGCTTTTTGGTAACTCTAAAAACTCTCAATGTGTCATAAATGATTTCCCAGACACGTTGATTGATTTTTCAAATGGTTTTATGGATCTTTATGGCAATAACCAAAGACCGACCAACTGTTGTCTCTTAAGGAGTTATAAGGCGGTTAAGGTTAGGTATATTCATTCCATGATCCAGCCAGAACCAGAGGGATCTACCCAGGAACACTCCATTATATAGAATAGAAGTCCTAGGTATGATTGAAAAAAGGAGTAAAGTGAGACCAAGAGATGTTTTTGGTGGCGTTATTTATATATGTTTTATCATTTTTCGTAAACTTTCAATACTTAATAGCATGAAATACTTGCAAGTACTTATACACTTTGGGAAGCAAGATACAAGAAAAGCTAAAGTCTCAAGCTGAAAAGTGTAAATGTGTGCCGCACTTACCCATTGTGCGCCATACTTATCCCCAAAGGCCTGGTCAAAATAGTGCATTAACACCCCAAGTACGCCGCACTTACAAGATTGTGCGCCGCACTTCCCATCGGGCTACGAAAAATAAATAAAGGCAATAAATACTATCGCATTAACACCTTAAGTGTGTCGCACTTACAAAATTGTACGCCGCAATTTTAGCCCAAGTTCAGCCTATAAATAGTAGGCGAATTTTCTCCATAACACATTCATTCTTACATACTACACTCATTCTTACACACTTCTCTCATCTCACACACAATCCCTTTTCCCTTATGAAGTCCTAAACCTTCCTAACCTTTTCCTAAGCGATAAAACACCATAAACACCACACCTTTTGAAGATTCAAGATCAAACAACCAATAATAAAGAAGAACATCATCTTAGTTTATTGAAATTATGAAAGTTCATATTGAATCATCCTAAGTTATGAACTCGGTGACTAATTCTCTCATGACTACTCGGTGAAGTTATGATAATGAATAAGTGTTTGGTATGATCGTGATCTCATTAATCTCAAGCTTATGTTGAAACCCTATTATGTCTTATCTTGTCGGTTTTTCTTATCAACTTAGATTATATAATCGTATCGGTATAGGTCAAAAGACCCGCTATGATATATATGGTTTTAAATATTTGTCTATGGTCTTTATCGTCTGTGTCAAGAAATCCACTTTTGTTATTGATAAACAAAATAAGCTTTGATATAATAGTAACTAGATCATTTGGGTGACACATTTGGTCTGTCCAACTAAATATAAGTCTTAAGTTAATTAAGTTAATTTGTGAAAACATTTTCTAACGATAAATCCTTTTTATAGGTTAAGGTTTAATCTTTGAGGTCTTAATCACTGCCACTACTTATAAATTATTTACAACTATCTAAGTAGTCACCTTTATTATCACTTGGTAAAAAAAAGTTATTATCAAAATTGTTAAAGTCTATTTTCTTTTTGATTATTTGAACACTACTCAAATCCTTATGGACGACCTGGTCTTACCTAAAAAGATTATACTATATACATGGGTTATACTTTTACCTGTGCGTTTCCATCTAATAACTGGTATTGCTAGTCTTATAAATTTAAAGCTTTTGAAACACATCAAAGTTTTTGGCGCCATTGCCGGGGATTTTAAGCTGTTCTGTAGTCAACTCTAGAAAATTATTTTAACTTCCCCTCTTTTTCAAAAATCGTCTTTCAGTTTTCTAGCAAACTGAACCTAGACACAAAAGGTTTATTTTCCTTAGATGCATACACGTGCTTCCAATTCTGAACTAGTCGAACCTCTAGCTGAACCTGAACGAACTCTTAATCAAAGACTTCGTCGACGAAACAAAAGAGTTCCATTCGAACAAAGAAACAACCCACCTCAACACCCGAGAGTTGTCTATCCGCCAAATATCAACATCAATTACTTCTGTCACTTCCTTGATACCCTTCAAAACTGTAATCCAATGGATGATGAACCTAGGTGGGCTACCGACCGTGTTGTCGCTTCGACTCCCGGTTCCACAATCACCATTCCTGAAACCACAAACGAATTCGCCATTAAAGCTAACCACTTTACTCTCATCAAGAGAAACTAATTTGATGGTAGAACCAAAACCGATCCTCACAAACACATTTACAAATTCCTCTGGATATTTGATATGTTTAAATACAAAGACACCGAGAATGAAGCTGTCCGCCTAATGAAGTTTCCCCTGTCACTCACTAGAGAAGCAAAAACATGACTAGATGAATTAAACGAAGGAACTATCAAAACGAGGGATGAACTTCGAACCGCTTTCATTAGTCGATTCTTTCCCCCAACTCTTTTCGATCGACTCCTCGAAGAAATCAGAGCCTTTTCTCAACATGAAAATGAATCTCTAACTGATGCTTGGCTTTGTATAAAGGAAATGCTCTAAAATTGTCATGGTCACAACATGTCCAAAGGCAACATTATCAAAATCTTTTACCATGGTCTCAACGAAATAACCCAATAAGTTCTAAATGCCACAGCTAGTGGTATTTTCCTCTATAAAACACCAAATCAAGCTTATCAGCTTCTCAAAGATAAAGTCCTACTCAAGCTCGACAGGGCAAAAAACCAAAAATCTAAACCATCCCTTAAGATAAATGTCGCTTTCGCTACTGAAGGCCCTAGTAAGATCGACACTGACAAAACTATGGCCTGAATGGATGCCATGACCATAAAATGGATGCTCAGTACAAAGAACTCCAATCTAGTGCAAAACACCCAACACCAGATCTTAACGAAGATGACATGCCCATGTCTTGTGAAGAAGAGGTTGAATTCATGCAAACTTTCTATAAGACTCGTTTTTACAATGATTACCGCGACCGAGACTCAAATCGCGATAATTGGCGTTCAAGCGAACGGAATAATTACAACCGAGACAACTACCGATCCAACACCGATTATAAACCCTATGATCTTCAAAGACAATTCAATGATTTCATGAAATATCAGCAATCAACCAACGCTTTTGTCAAAGATACCTTCATGGACCTCAAAACTCAACTCAAAACAGTAGCCAAAAATCATCAAGCTTTAATCCAAAACCTTGAAACTAAGTTTGACAAACTCATTGACAAGCAATCTGGTCGACCTTCTGGATCTCTTCCGAGCAACACTCAACCAAACCCACGAGGAAACAACTCCAAAGCCTATCAACCACCGCAATCTCGTAATGAGCATGTGAATGTCGTATTCACAAGAAGTAGTAAATCCTATGATCCACCTTTTAGCCCAAATGACCAACAGAATGAAACTCCCATTAGCTTCGATAGTGATGATGAAGACGAAGAACCTACACTACAACCAAAAACTCAACCTCTGAAACCTTCTAAAGAAACTCCAATACCAAAACCTTGCAAACCAAAAATCCTCCGTCCAAATCAAAGTACCTCTTGTCGACGTCTTAGCCGGAATGCCTAACTATGGCAAATTTCTCAAAGAACTCATAAGCAACAAACATAAGATCGAACAAATTTCAGCCGCTTTCTTGAGCGATGAAAGTTCAGCAATGATCCAAAATAATGTGCCACCCAAACTCGAAGACCCTGGAAGTTTTCTTATTTCATGCAACTTCAACAAAACTTTCTCCTGCAATGCCCTAACCAACCTTGGTGCTATCATTAATCTTATGTCGTATTCCTTATAAGCGAAACTAACTCTCGAAACTCTTAAACCTACCAAAATGAGCGTAAGATTAGCCGACATATCATTCAAATACCTTGTTGGGATAGCTAAAAATATGCTCGTCGAAGTTGGTAAATTCACCTTCCCTGCTGATTTCGTTATTCTCGAAATGAAAGAAGATAGCAAAGTTCCTCTCATCTTGGGACGACCCTTTCTTCACACTGCTGATGAAGTGATTTGAGTTAAACAGAAACAACTCAATCTTGGAGTTGGGACTGAACGAATGATCTTTAATATCGACTCTGCCATTAAACACTCTTATTCGAACGATGATACATGTTTCAGTATCGACAATGAAATCTTAGAAGAAGATTTTGATGCTCTTCCAAACGAATGGAGCAAAATCCTCCATAGCCATCAAGGTAACCATCCTTGCAGACAAACTCCTTTGCTTGAATATGTGATGAAACATGGCAATGACTGCCGATGAAAATTCTAAGTCCGAATCTGACACCAAAGAACCACCATTCGAAAAAATCACCTTTAACACCGATTACAAGATCAAAACATCTATTGAAGAACCTCCTACAGATCTAGAACTCAAACCTCTTCCTCATAATTTAGAATATGTATTTTTAGAAGAACCCTCTATTCTTCCTGTGACCATATCAACTCAGCTCTCTACACAAAACAAAAGTAAACTTGTATCTATCCTTAAAAAAAATAAAGAAGCGTTTGCATGGAAAACAACAGACATTCCTGGTATCTGCCCATCATTTTGTAAACACAAGATACAACTTCTAGATGACAAGAAGCCAGTTGTCCAAAAACAGAGAAGGTTAAATCCAAACATGCAAGAAGTTGTTAAGAAAGAAATCATGAAACTCTTGGATACTAGTATTATTTATCCAATTGCCAATAGTCCTTGGGTTAGTCCTATTCACTATGTACCAAAAAAGGGCGGTATTACAATAGTCACAAATGAAAATGATAAACTTGTCCCAACAAGAACCGTTATGGGTTGGCGAGTATGCATTGATTATCGTAAACTCAATGAAGCAACCGCTAAAGATTATTTCCCTTCAATGTTTATGGATCAAATGTTGGAAAGACTCGTAGGAAATAAATATTTCTATTTCCTTAATGGTTTTTCTGGTTATTTCCAAATTCCTATCGATCCCATGGACCAAGAGAAGACAACATTCACCTGTCCCATTGGAACATACGCTTATAGGCGCATGCCTTTCGAATTATGTAATGCCCCAGCTATTTTTCAAAGATGCATGCTGGCAATCTTTCATGACATGATAGAAGAATCAGTCGAAGTATTCATGGACGACTTCTTCATCTTTGGAAACTCTTTCGACAAATGCCTAAACAACCTTGATAAAATGCTCCAGCATTGCAAAGATGCTCATCTTGTCCTTAATAGGGGAAAATGTCACTTCATGGTCAAAGAAGGAATCGTGCTTGGACACAAGGTGTCTGGCACGGGACTTGAAGTCGACAAGGCAATGATCGACCTAATCTCAAAACTTCTACCCCCTACCAATATCAAATGTATTAGAAGCTTTCTTGGACATGTCGGTTTTTATCGACGATTCATAAAATATTTCTCGAAAATTACCCGACCTCTAACTAAGCTGCTTAAAAAAGATACTCAGTTTAAATTCGATGATGAGTGTCAAAACGCATTCGAATTATTAAAATAAAAACTCATATGTGCTCCTGTGATCGTAAGCCCAAACTATAATCTTTCGTTTGAACTTATGTGTGATGCAAGTGATTTCGCAGTTGGAGCTGTCTTAGGTCAAAAAGATGGTAAAAACTTTCACCTGATATATTTCGTAAGCAAAACTCTCAACCCAGCGCAACAAAAATACACCATAACCGAGAAAGAACTTATGACTATAGTTTTTGCATTCGATAAATTTTGATCCTATCTTGTACTATCAAAAACTATTGGTCATATTGATCACTCAGCTCTTAAACATCTGTTTAAAAAACAAGACGTAAAACCCTGTCTTATTCAATGGATTCTACACCTACAAGAATTCAAAATAGAAATCAAAGATAAAAAAGATACAAAAAATGTTGTTGCTGGCCACTTATCTCAAATTGACAATAACGAGACAAGTGATGATAGTATAGTTGACAATAACTTTCCTAGAGAAACCCTTATGGAAATTAACACCAGAGATGAACCATGGTTCGCAGACTTTGCAAACTATTTGGTAGGTGATATTATACCAAAAGGGATGACGTACAAACAAAAGAAAAAATTCTTCTATGACCTCAAACACTACTTTTGGGAAGAGCCCTATCTTTTCAAAGTATGTTCTGAGGTATGATTAGACGATGAGTCTATGGACTAGAAACTCGTATCATTTTAGATCAATGTCACCACGGGCCTAGGCGTGGACATTATGGACCAAACGTAACCGGTAAAAAGGTCTTAGATTTAGGATTTTACTGTCCAACCATCATAAAAGAAGCCCATACTCTAGTTCGCCTTTGCTAAGCATGCCAAAAGACGGGAAATATATCAAAACGTAATGAGATGACCTTAACCAACATTTAAGTACGTGAAATTTTCAATGTATGTGGTATTGACTTTATGGGACCATTCCCAAAATCATATAAGTTTGAATACATTCTTGTCACTGTCGATTACGTATCTAAATGGGCCGAAGCTTAAGCTTTACCAGCCAATGATGCTCGAGTAGTTATTACTTTCTTGAAGAAACTATTCTGCCGTTTCGGAATGCCTAAAGCTCTAGTCAGCGATCGAGGTACTCACTTCTATAACAAAATGATGGAAAAAACCATGAAGAGGTATGGAGTTAGTCACCGTTTCTCTACATCATACCACCCTTGTTGGGATTAAAAGCTTCATAAGGCTGTTTGGAATTATTGTTGCTTTTATCGAAGTTAGTGTTGCTCAAGAAGAAAGGTTTGTGTTATTACTGCTACCACAAATATTGTGAAAAATACTCTAAGTAGTTAGTACTGTTAGTATAAACTTAGTACTGCTAGTGTAACTTAGAACTGCTAGTATATGTTAGTACTGCTAGAGTAACGTTAGTACTGCTGGTGGAGAATGAAGAAAATATTCTAAGTAGTTACTACTGCTTGTACATAGTTAATGCTGTTGGTGTATAAGTTACTGCTGCTAGTGTTCGGAGTTAATGCTGCTGGTACAAAGTTACAACTATTGACAGAGTTACAACTGCTAATGGATAAAGATTGATTGAAGATAAAGATTGCTTATGTGATATGTATGAGATATTTTTGTAAAAGATACATATAAGTTATTTGTTTAGACAGATCATGAGAATTAGGAAAATACTGTTAGCCAGTTAGGACTCCTTGGTGTATTAAAATGAGGTCCCTAGGGCATAGAGATTGATATCTTTTTCATTGTTCTGTCAATTTATTCATAGCTTCAAGGTTTTGTAAACCCTAACACTATTAAGAGTGTTCGTATTATATTGAGGCTGAAAGTTTGGTAAACTGTTTGTTATTAATCTTAGTCATTACCGTTTCATTGAAATTCTTCTTAGTATCATTGACTAGATTCCGCATAGTCTTTGATATTCATAATCAAAGTTTCTATCATAGTTGTTTTGGATTTATTCAATTATAATTAAGCATATATAAGCTAAGTAAGATCTATTCTATTAGGAATCAACATAGTGTATCAGAGCTTGTGAGAAGATTTGAATAAGAAGAACCTTTACTACACACAAGATCTACTTTTTCAAGAAGCAATGGATTCTCAATCTACTTAAACCATCAAGCTACCCATACTCTAACCTGGTGAGTATGATCTCTAGAAGATGAGGATGGAGCAGTACTTATAGTGCATTAATTACACTTCATGGGAGATCGTAGAAAATGGTAATGCACCCATAGTAACAAAAACTGTTGATGGTAAGGAGACTGTTATCCCTCCTACAAGTGTTGAAGAGAAGGCACAAAGAAGGGCAAAGTTGAAGGCAAGAACCACTTTGTTGATGGCCTTACCTAATGAGCATCAATTAAATTTCAACTCATACAAGGATGCTAAGACACTAATGCAGGCTATTGAAAACAGATTTGGAGGTAATACTGCTACAAAGAAAACTTAGAAAAATCTTCTAAAGCAGCAGTATGAAAACTTTGCTGCATCCAACATAGAAGTGATTGAGCAAACCTATGAAAGGATTCAAAACCTAACTAGTCAACTGGAGATGCATGGTGAAGTCATCCCTCAAGAAAACATCAACCAGAAGTTCTTGAGAAGTTTATCACAAGAATTGACTATGCATACTATTGTGTGGAGGAACAAACCAGAGATTGAGACATTGAGTTTGGATGACCTCTTTAACAACCTGAAGGCTTATGAATCAGAGGTCAAGGGGACATCTAGCTCAACCACAAACTCATATAATGTAGCCTTTCTGTCCTCAAGCAGTTAATAATGCTTAGGGTGTTAATACTGCTAGCACTCAGGGTGCTGCTGATAGTTCAAAAACTGTTGAAAATTTAAGTGATGCTGTGATTTATTCCTTCTTTGCTAGCCAACCAAGTTGTCTACAGCTTGATAATGAAGATTTACAACAAATCCATCCTAAAGGTCTAGAAGAGATGGACTTAAGGTGGAACATTGCTATGCTGACTATGAAGGCAAGAAGATTCCTAAAGAATACTAGAAGGAAGCTGGACATGGACAACAAAGAAAGAATTCGGTTTGATAAGTCCAAGGTGGAGTGTTTCAACTGCCATAAGAGAGGACACTTTGCAAGGGAGTGCAGGGCACCCATGAATCAAGACAGCAGGAACAAGGAGCCTACCAGAAGGACTGTGCCAGTTGAAGAAACTACTTCAAATGCCTCAGTATCTCAGTGTGATGGCGTTGGATATGATTGGAGTGACCAAGCAGAAGAAGGTCCAACCAATTTTCCTCTCATGGATTATTCTTTAAGAAGTTCAGCTTCTTCTACAAAATTTGAGGTATCTAATGACTCAAATTGTTGTTCATCTTGTCTAGAATGTGTAAAAGATCTAAGAGAATAAAATGAACAATTAGTTAAAGACTTAAGAACAGCTAGGATAAGTGTTGTCTCTTATAAAACAGGTTTAGAATTTGTAGAAGCTAGACTATTAGTCTTTATGAAAAATGAGTCTGTGTATGAGGAAGATATAAAACTCTTAAAACGTGAAATCTATTTAAGAGATTTAGATATTATAGAGCTGAAAAGGAAGTTAGAATTGGCTATAAAAGAAAAAGATGAGGTTCAACTTACAGTACAAAAATTTGAAAATTCATCAAAAAACCTAAGTAAACTTCTAGACAGACAGATAATGGATAAGTGTAAAACAGGATTAGGGTATAATGTTGTCCTACCTCCTTATACCAGGAATTTTATGCCACCAAAATCTGATTTAGTTTATCCCAGTCTAGATGATTTTGTTGATGAGTCTGTTAGTGAGTCTGTAGTTAAAATGCCTACTGTTGAGATTAATGAACCCGAGACTGCTAAAAAAAGAATATGGAGCCCCAATTATTAAGGATTAGGTATCTGATAGTGATGAAGAAAATGTGTCTAAGGTTAAAACAGTTGAGATGTTTAATAAACCTAGTTTTGTTAAGATAAACTTTCTTAAGTCTACTCAGCAAGTAAAATCTCCTAAGAAAACATCAGTTGATAAAAATAGGCAAAACACACCTAGTCCTAGA
>BQNB010077745.1:14555-30750 GCA_026074375.1 Tanacetum coccineum | reverse complement strand
AAATTTTCAATGATTCACCTCTCACAGGAGTTAACACACCTGGAAGTGATGAGAATAGTCTGAAACTTTATGATTTGATGTACCTGTTTAAGTGTTGCTGATATGAAGTGTTGCTGAAAAGTTATGAAGATTAGTTGCTGCAAAGATTAAATAGAGATGATACAAGTGTACCTGTTTCAAAAAGATGATGCAAAGAACAAGGAGCTGCAAGTAATTCAAGAAAATAAAATGTGATAGTTCCAAATATTTTAAAAGACAAAGTTTACAACAATTTTCAGAAGCTCAAAGATGAAGGTACTCAAAGAAACTTGAAGATCACAAGTGAAGCTCAAGTTAAGGGAGGATTGTTAGGAATTATTGTAAACAGACTTAAGTCTGGTAGTTATAGAGTTAAGTCTGGTAGACATAGTTAAGTCTGCCAGTACTAAGTTAAGTTTGGCAGTACTATAGTTAGTACTACCCTTGTCTAGTTAAGTCTGGTTATATAACAGAATAGTTAAAATAGTTATCTTAGAGATATCTTAGGAAAGGATATGCATTATCCTTTCACACATTTGTAAAGCCCATTAGGATTTCCTTGGTGTATAAAAGGAACCCTACGACATAGTGTTTTAGGCATCCAAACCTAATAGAAATCAATAGCAATATACGAAGTTAGTTTTACAATTGTTCTTCTTAGTACTTGTGTTAAGATTCCGCATTAGCACATAGTATTCATAGTCATTGTCTCTCTTATAAGCTATGAGGAAGAAATGAATTGTACTGTGTTTCAGTGTACAGAAAAAAGATTTTCTTAACAAACCTTTATACAGTAGATTTTCAAAGACTGATAATTTCAAAGGAGTTCCACATCCATTAACTGGAGACTATACTCCTAAACCACAAGAGGAAATTGATGATTCTTTGTATGTTTATGGTAAAAAGGGACCTCAAAAGCCTAAATTTAGTGACTCAGATGACAACTCCACTGAGCATTCTACCTGTCAATCAAATGACAGTAAAGGATCTTTTGGAAATCCCTCTGAGCACTGTTCTGAGTCTGAATCAGAAAGTATAAGCATACCTAATGAGATGTCTGCGTCTAAGTTAGTTATCACTAATGAAAAAGTTGTGTCTGAATCAAAAGAAGTTGAACCTAGTTATGCAACACACGTAAAAACTCCTAGGCATTAAATGAAAAATCAAGGGACATCTGAAGTTAAAGGAAAGAATTGGAATAAAATAATGGAAAGAGAACTAAGAGAAGGTTACTTTTTCATCAAGAAAAAGTGTTTTGTTTGTGGCAGCCTAAGTCATTTGATCAAAGATTGTGACTATTATGAAAAGAAAATGGCAAGAGAGGCTGAGTTTAAGAAACAAAGGGTTTTTAATACTGGTAACAGGGTGGCAAAACCAGTATGGACTAATGCAAACAGGGTTAATCATGCTAATCAATTTGTTTCTAGATCAGTACAACTAAATGCTGGTAGGCCAAACATTAATTTTGTTAGGCCTAATATTAATATTGGTAGGTTAAATGTTAATTCTGTTAGGCCTTATATTAATTCTGTTAGGCAAAATGTTAATTCTGTCAAGACTAATATTAATATTGTTAGATCCAAACAACCAGTACCTACCAATAACATAAATAGTTTTAGTCCTGTAAGACCCTAGGTGAATAAGTTTAATCAAAGAAGTCATTTTTCAAAATCACATTCACCTGTGAGAAGACCCATTGTTAGAAATACAGCAAGAATGACTTATTCTCATGCTGTAAAGGGAAATTAGGGCACTGCTGTTAAGACCTCAGCAGGTTATAATTGGAGGAGACCAAGACCAAACTCCAATTATAATAGTGGATCCAATTTTGTTAGAACTGTAAATGTTAAAGGACCACAAGGCAGACCCAAGCCTGAAAAGGCCTGGGTCCCTAAGAGAAACTAATTTCTCTTTTTCATGTGCAGGATCATCCACTCAAGAACATGGAGGACAGAGGTATATTTGATAGTGGATGCTCAGGGCACATGACTGGTAACAAGGATCACCTGGATGATTTTGAAGAATGCAAAGGGGGATCTGTTACCTTTGGAGGTAGCAAAGGCTACATAACTGGTAAAGGCAGGATAAGAGTTGGTAATTTAGATTTTGATAGTGTGTCTTTTGTAAAAGAACTTGGGCATTTTAATCTTTTACATAAGAAAATTGGGATTTAGTAAGAGCCAAGCTGGAAGCAAATAGAGATCTGTCCAGCAAAGTGTTATCAATTGATTTCTTTAGTGATGATTTTGCTAAAAAGATGGTAGAGTTAATCAGTGGAAGTAGTGGTGTACAAGAACATAGAGAGGGAGAGATAGAAGAAAAAAGACCTTATGTACTCAAGCTGAGAAAAGGGAGTACATGATCAAGTACTTAAAAAGCTAAGGTAATAACTGGAAAATGGGTCAGCTGAAGAAGTTGAAATCTGATGAGCTAAAGGAAGTGTTTGATAAGTGTGTAGAGAAGGTAGAAAAGTTTATTCCTATGAACTCAGAGCTTGAAGCATCAAAGTTGAAGAGAACATGTATAGATCTTCAAGCAGAGGTGTTTAAGAAACAAAAGATTATTGATGTTCCTGATGTTACTAAAGATGAGTCTGTAAGAGGAAGGAGGATTTTAAGTTCAACGTAATTTTGAGATACAATATAGAAAATCTTTGGCAAGGAAAGATTGCAGAGGACACAAGTTGATTCTGCAAGGTCTGATATTGAGGAGGATGTTATGAAGCTTACATGGAGAAAGAGTGGATGAATTCTTCAGAGGAGTTTCTAATAGGTTTAATCCCACAAGATCAGCACTGCAATAAAATTGTTAAGTGGCATATTCTTAAAGTCTAGTAAGAAAGGTGCTTTTCAAATCATCTGGGAAGATCACACGATGTGTATATGTGAATTTTCCAGTTTATTAAATGATCTGACAAGAGTTGAGCTTAGGAGTTGTACAGACTGATGATGTTGAAGTATGGAGATAGCAGGCCTGAAGAAGAATATGAAAGAGTTTTATAGGGGGATTTAAAGACTATGTTTGATCCACCATCTATAGAGGATGCTGTTTGGAGTTTAACACATCAATAAAAGGTACTCAGTTGGAGATATTTTCATAGTTGTGTTGTTCATTGTTTAACTTTGGAGGCTGCACACATTTATATGCTGACTAAAGTCAAGTATCCATTACCATCTGGAGTTTGTCAAGCTATGCATGAAAAGAGACTTATAGGGAGATAGAAAAGATGAGGTGTACTATCAACTTTTGAAGTTAATTGAAAGACAAGCTCAACGCAATAAAATTGGTGTATGTTGAATGAATGTTCAATTGCTTTGGTGATTGGATTGGAGAGTGAATGTGTGATATGTGGAGTTGTGAAGAATAACACTTGGTGGAGGTACTTACTAACTCCAACATACTGGTGTTCAGTTCACACATGGCCTAACAAGAATTAAGGACTGACTTGACCACAGGGGTAGGCTTATGGGAAACAAGTATTTCTCAAATCCGTTTATATGGTTAACATTTTGCCAATAAGTTGTATGGTTATCAACTCACCATATCTGTGTTTGTAAAGAGTTGGCTAGCCCACAAGATTATGGCTTGTAGTAAAGGCTGTGGAAAATCCATTTACATGGTTGACAGTTTACCAAAAACTGGAGGTATCAAATTTCCAATGTTTCTCGTTCAAAAAGTTAATTTTTTTTTTTTTTTAGAAAAAAAACAAAAAAAAAAAAAAAAAAAAAAAAAACAAAAACAAAAAAAATAAAACAAAAAAAAAAAAAAAAAATATGGTTACTAGTCCACCAGGGTGATGCCATGATTCCACCAAAGGATTAGCTAGCCCAAGAGCAAACGGTTACTTGGTAAAGGCTTCATCAAATCCGTTGATAGCTGATGATTTGCTAAAAATCATATGGTAATTCAACTCACCATGTTTCACGTACTAAGAGTTGAAATGGTTATCAATGTATAATGGTTTATAAACCAAACATTGGCTACTCTAGAGTTAATGGCTAACTGGTAAAGAGACATCAAATCCATTTAAATTTTCAATGATTCACCTCTCTCAGGAGTTAACACACCTGGAAGTGATGAGAATAGACTGAAACTTTATGATCTGATGTACATATAGTCAATGTTGTTGCTTATCTGTTGCTGAAATGATCGTATGTTGCTGAAGAGATAGTACATGTAGCTGTGAAGTGTTGGTCATGATGTTTAAAAGATTAGATGCTGCAAATATCAAGTAGTGATGATTTAAAGAGTTGCTGATAGAAATCAAGAAACTGCTTATACAAGACAATCATCATGTTGCAGTTCAAGAATAATTCCAAAGATAATGCTCACAACATCCTCAGGAAGCTCATAATGAAGATACTCAAAGAAACTTGAAGTTCACAAGTGAAGATCAAGTTAGGGGAGGATTGTTAGGAATTATTGTAAACAACTTAAAGTCTGGTAGTTATAGGTGAAGTATGGTAGGACAGAGTTTAAGTCTGCCAGTACTAAGTTAGGTTTGTTAGTAATGGTCTTGTCTAGTTAAGTCTGTTTATGTAACAGGATAGTTATCTTAGAGATATCTTAGGGAAAGGATATGCATTATCCTTTCATACATTTGTAAAGCCCATTAGGGTTTCCTTGGTGTATAAAAGGAACCCTACGGCATAATGTTTTAAAAGATATATAGAACCCTAATAGAAATCAATAGCGAATAGAAAAGTATTACATTGTGTTCTTCTTAGTACTTGTGTTAAGATTCCTCATTAGCACATAGTATTCAAAGTTATTGTCTCTCATATAGTTGATTTGGATTTATTCAAGTTAGTTATTGTCTTACAAAAGGCTAAACAGATCCAAGACTTTGGACCTACAATAGTACTATTTTCATCATTGAAAATCCTGTTCAACATTCTAAAACAAAACATATAGAGATTAGACATCATTTTATAAGAGATTGCAATGCTAAAAAGTTAATTCAAATGGTTAAAATTCATACTGATCATAATGTTGCAGATCTTCTTACAAAAGGTTTTGATGCAGGAAGGTTTCAGTACTTGGTCTCAAGTATTGGAATGCTTAATCCTTAAATGTCTACATCTCTTTATGTCTTTGTAAAGGATTAGTACTGTTAGTCTTGTCAATTAGTATTGCTAGTTATACTTAAAACTGTTTGTTAAAATTGTTAGTCATACTTAATGCTATCAAGAAGAAAATACTTTGGATTGTGTATTTTTGGCTATGGACTAACACCTACAGGTTAAGCATATTGAATACCTGATGTTGAATGCTTCACCTCTGAAGTAATTTGAGAGGAAGTTCATGTTCTTGGATCACAGTTTTTAACTTTTATTCATAGGTTATGCATAAATATGGATCCTCATGAATTCTCACATGTCTATTTAGTCTTTTCTAGTGTGCTTGTGATGAATAAAGGCATGTTGTTGTATAATTATTGAAGACAAAGTTAATACTATTAGACATCTCTTAATACTGCTAGGGAGAAAATTAGTACTGCCAGGCAAAAGATAGTACAGCTGGGATGTCATAAGAGCCAAGGTTACAACTTTTGAGAAAATTTTTACCTCTTGAAGCATTGTTTGAGGGGAGGCTACTTGTTTCAATATACAGTCAAAGCATGGATGGAAGGATATGTAATATCAAATGTGTGTTAAAAAGAATCAAAAACATCTAGGCATGTCAAAAGAGGTTGGGAAACCAAGATACCTCAGTCCAGTGGTCCCCCTATAAAGGTTGGTGATGAGGCTGTCCATAAGGAGTTGGGTGACAGAATGGAAAGGGCTGCCACTACTACTTCTAGCTTAGAAGCAGAGCAGGACAGTGGTAACATCAATAGGACCCAATCTATGGAAACACTTAATGGATCAAGTCCTTAGGGAATTGGTTCAGGTAGTGGTCCCAAGTGCCAAGATACCATATTGGGGGTGTAGATACTCAAACTAGGTTTGAGCCTACATCTAAATAGTCCAGTGATCCACCTCTCTCAAGAGGTTACACACTTGGAAGTGAGGACAGTATGAAACTATTGGAATTGATGGCAAAGTGTACAAAGTCTGTGTGAAATAGTGAGGAAAAACAAAAGAGAGAAATTATGAGTTGAAAAACAAAAAGAGAGTTGTGTGAATAAAAATAGAAAAGAGTGATTTTGTGAGCAAAAAGAATTGAGAGATATTGTGAGCATAAAAACAGAAAGAGAGCTTGTGAGAAGAACTAATTGATGATTGAAGTCCTTTTTGGAATGAAATTAAAGATTAATGCTGGTAGCTCAAACTTACTGTTGTTAGCCTCAGGTTAATACTGGTAATATAACTTAATGCTGCTAAGCATAAAATTTCTACTGCTGGTATATCTTAGTGCTTCTAAGCTTATGTTGATGCTGTTGAGTTACTGCTATCAGTTTAAGTTAATGCTGTTAGGCATTATTTAATGCTGCCAGTTCAAGTTCCTGCTGCTGAGGGTGCTTTTATAAATACTTTGATTCAGGGTTTCATTTGATTCTTTCTTCAATTTCAATCATTCAAACACTCTCTAAACGTAAACCCTAACTCAATTTCATCTTTAATCATATAATCACAAAACAATGTCAACCCTAACTTTTGATGATACTGCACTATGGTCGCATTCTTGGAAAAACCTGCTGAAAGTAATGGGTTTCATGAAATTATCGATTTTCTGAATGCTAACCAAATTCATTATGCTTTAACTGTCAATCCTATCATCTATACATCATGTATTGAACAGTTTTAGGCAACAACAAAGGCAAACACTGGTGAACGTCAGTTATAAGCCCTAGTTGATAAAAAGAGGGTGATCATCACGGAGTCAAGCATTAGAAGTGATCTTCACTTAGCAGATGCTGGTGGTATTGATTGTTTTCTGACTGCTACTATCTTTGAAGAACTGGCACGGATGGGGTATGAAAAAACCCTTCTCCACAAGATTACATTTTTTAAAGATTGTTGTTCTCATTTTGGAATTTTTAATCATACTATTACACAATGCCTTAGTGCCAAATCCACTGCATGGAATGAATTCAGTAGCACAATGGCCTCTGCAATCATATGCTTGGCCATAAACCAAAATTTTAATTTCTCTAAGTATATCTTTGATGCTATGGTAAAGTACTTAGAGGGAGGGGTTAAATTTCTGATGTATCCACATTTTGTATAAGTGTTTATCAATCAACAGCTTGGGGATATGTACATCAAAAAGATTTATGTTAACCCCTCACACACAAAGAAAATCTTTACCAATATGAAGAGAGAAGGAAAAGATTTTTCTGGAAGAGTAACACCCCTGTTTGCAACAATGATGGTTCAAGCTACTCAAGATGAGGGTGTAGATTCAGGCATTCCTAATGATTCTCAACTGGTCACCCATTACTACTTAACCATTCTTCCATCTTGACCTCATAAAGAAGACAGTCGAGGAGAAAAACTGAGAAGGAAACTAAAGTTCCTTAAGATGAGACACATCATGATGATAGTGTTCCTATACCTTCCAATGATCCACTTCTCAGTGGTGAGGATAGAATGCAACTAACAGAATTGATGATTTTGTGTACCAACTTACAAAAACAGGTTCTTGATTTAGAGAAGGTAAAGGATGCTCAAGCAAAGGAGATTGTTGTTTAAAGAAGAGGGTCCAAAAGTTAGAAAGGAAAAAGAAATGAAGAACTACAGGGTTACAAAGATTAAGGAAAGTTGGTAAATCTAGTAGAGTTGAATCCTTTGAGGATAAGGATAGTTTGGGTGCTCAGGAAGATGCATCCAAACAGGGGAGGATAAAAATTGTTGATGAAACCCAGGGGAGGTTAGATGATGCAGAAATGTTTGATACAGATGATCTTCATGGTGATGAGGTGATTATAGATATGGCAGTTGGTGAGAAACCAGAGAAAAGTGCAAAAATTGATGAAAGAGAGTTAGTTCTGGTGTTGAAGATATGTGTTGGCCCCTACATTCCCAGTTACCTACTGCTGTGATGGTAGTTACTGCTGCAAGTTTGATGAAATTACTCTTCCAGTGCTCCAACAACAGTTATTGATGAAACTAACTTTGGCTCAAACTTTATTGAAATCATAAGCAGATAAAATAAGCTGTTAACTACTGCTTCAACAAAAACTATAAGACCAAGGCTAGAGGGGTTTAAGTTCAAGAGCCAAGTGAAATTTTAAACAACCATCATTCATCTCCACATGGGATCCACAAACCTTCAAAGACTAAGGACAAAGGCAAAGCAATAATGATTGAGCTTGAAGTACCTTTGAAAAGGAAAGATCAAGTTACTCTTGATAGACATTGGCAGAAAATCTTGAAGCTTAGGCTGCAAGCTTGAACACTTAATAGAAGAAGAGATGATGGCAGGGAAAAAGGAAGAAGAGCCAACATAGCTTTGATTGAATCATGAGAAAATACACAAGCTATGATGGAGGCTGATAAATTGCTAGCTGAGAGACTCCAAACAAGAGAGTAAGAGGAGTTGACAAATAAGGAGAAGGCAAAACTATTTATGGAATTCATAGAGAGGAGGAGAAAACATTTTACTGCATTAAGAGCACAATAAAAGAGAAATAGACCTCCTACCAAGGCACAAAAGAGAAATTAAATGTCTGTCTATCTTAAGCATATGGGTGGAATATACATAATCGACTAAAGGGAAGAAGCTAATGATGAATCCAATAAGCTATTTGACAAGGATATGAAGAGAGTAAATTATTTTGTGGCAATGAATTCAGAAGTTTAAGAAATTAGTAGAAAGAAGGATGAAAGCAGTTCTAATAAGACAGAAATTGCACAAGATAGTAATGCAAAGAGAGTAGGAGATAAACTAGAATCTGATAAGTCTAGGAAGCAAAAGACTGATAAGAATGAAGAAGTTGAAGAAGATAATGAGTGAGCTGGAAAATTGCATTATGGTGATAGTCAAAGATGTTGAGATAGCAATTGATGCTTTTTCACTTGCTAAAAAACACTAGTGATTGTTGATTATAAGGATTATTTAAAGATAAGGAATAATAGGACATTATCAGTTGATTAAGAGCTGATGGAAGTTCTACGAGTTATTCTTCCTATGATTAGGATGATACAGGGTGTGACAGAGAGGAATTGGGGACTCTTTGGAATTAGTCAAAAAAAAGCATCGGTGATACATGTCTGAGATGGAACATGAAAGAGTGTTGTTGGTGTGTTTTAAAAAGTCATGTTTAAACAGACACAAAGAATGATGTATGGAGAAATCATAATGGATATAAAGTGAGCTATGTGGAAGTTGTTGAATTCATGTGGTGTGCACTCAAACAATTTTGTTAAGGTTTAGAAATGTGCACATTCTTTATGTAGTTGATAAGAGATTTCCCTCACACGAATTACCTCTCAATTTGCTAAACAAGAAACTTCAAGATGAACTAATTGGAATAATGGTTAAAACAAAGCAGCAAAAGGGTTAATAAAGGTTTGATTGCATTCTTCCTGATAGTTGATGAGGGCTTTTTAAACAAAGAAAACTTGATGATTCATATGATGAACAAACAGTTTAGAGGGGATTGTTGGTCTTAATGACTTCAAGATGGATTCTTATAGTTACGGTTGTCAGGTAGAAGTTAGTGCTGTCAAGGCGATAACTCTAGTACTGTTGGTGTACTAAATGAATTTATGTTAAGTAGTTTATACTGGTTGTATAAAGTTATACTGGCTAGTTTACTACTATTAGTTATAAGTTAGTATTGTTAGTATTAAGTACTGCTGCTTGTTAAAAGTTAAGACTGCTCATAGTTGAGATTGAATATATGCTAGTAGTAGTGTTGCTTAGTGGTTAAAGTTAGATGCTAGTACTAGTTACTACTACTAGTATATATTAGTATGTAGTATTATGTACTATGCTTATGTTTATCAGTGTTTCTAGTACAAAGTTTATACTGCTGGAGTACAAATGTTAGAAGAATTGCTACTTGTTGAAGTTAAATTGAGTAAAGAGATAAAAGGATTACTTGGAGATGAGATTAGTAAGATAATTATAGAATTGATTGTATCAATATTTTCTATAGTTTATGTTTATCTTTTGTATATTTTGTAATCCGACTAGGACTCCTTAGTCTATAAAAGGAGGCTCTAAGGCATTTGTTGAGATACAAGTTTTCATGGTTGTCAAGTCGATTTAGAAAAGCTTCAAGGTTGTAAACCACTAGTAAAGAGTACTGGTATTATTGATCTAATAATATTAGAGCGTTTGGTTATATCTTTGTTCATTCACAATTACTGTTCTATTCATTATACTTTTAGATATTAAGGTGTAAATTCCGCATACACTTTAGTATACATACAAAGTTTCTACAACAAGTTATTTTGGATTTATCCAAGGTAATTTAACCTTATACAAGCTAAGAAATCGATCTAGGATTGGGATCAACATAAATTTATGATCATCTTTATCGACGATATTCTCGTCTACTCCAAGAACAAGAAGGAACACGAAGAACATCTTAAGGCAATTCTGAAATTGCTTAAGAAAGAGGAGTTGTATGCTAAATTCTCTAAATGCGAATTTTGGATCCCCAAGGTACAATTTCTCGGCCACGTAATTGATAGTCAAGGCATTCACGTGGATCCCATCAAGATTGAATCCATAAAAGATTGGGCATCTCTTAAAACACCAACGGAGATTCAAAAGTTTTTAGGACTTGCTGGGTATTACCAAAGATTCATCGAAGGATTTTTGAAGATCGCCAAGCCAATGACCAAGCTTACTCAGAAGAAGGTCAAGTTTGTTTGGGGAGACAAACAAGAAGCAACGTTTCAACTATTGAAGCAGAATTTGTGTAGTGCACCAATTCTGACTTTACCTGAAGGAAGCAAAGATTTTATCGTATATTGCGATGCTTTGATCAAAGGTTTTGGCGCTGTGTTGACGCAAAGAGAGAAGGTGATTGCTTATGCATCACGCCAATTGAAAATTCACAAGAAGAACTATACGACACATGATTTGGAACTTGGAGCAGTAGTGTTTGCTTTAAAAATCTAGAGACACTATCTGTATGCGACCAAGTGTACGGTATTCACAGATCACAAGAGTTTACAACACATTCTTGATCAAAAGGAACTGAACATGAGACAACGTCGTTGGTTAGAGTTGCTCATCGATTTCGATATACCTCATGGGACAAGCAAACGTAGTGGGACGATGCCTTCTTTTTAAAAAAAAAAAAAAAAAAATAAAAAAAAGAAAAAAAAAAAAAAAACACGTAAAGAAGCGAATAAGCCATTAGGTTACGTGACTTAGTCATGACTATTGGTTTGAATCATCCGCAAAAATAAATTTTGAATGCTCTGTTGATGCTCGAAAACCATGAGTTCATCATAATGTATTTGTTGGTGGTATTTTGATGAAAATTCTAAGGTTCCAGAGAATCTTAGAACGGAATAGTTGTATCCCCATGTGGATGGAACTATATGCTTAAATGGCAAGAGTTGGTTACCCTGTTATGGCGATTTGAGGACTGTGATCATGCATGAGTCCCACAAGTCAAAATACTCTATCCATCCGGGTTTTGGACAAGATGTATTGGAATGAAGAAACTTTAGTGGGGACTCATATGAAGGCCGACATCGGCCACATATGTTAGTGAATGTGTGACGTATGCTATATGTCAAGGGTGAACACCAAAGGCCATTAGGTTTGTTGGTGTCAGAACGGAGATACCTCGATGAAGTGGAATAATTTCAAATGGATTTCTATCATGGGATGCGTCCTAAGTCGTCACAGGTTAGGACCCATTTGGGTAATTGTTGATCGGACATACATAATTCCGCAAATCTTTGTACCAATGAGGGGAAACTTATCCTATGGAGAAACTGAAAGACTGTACCTTAAGGAGTTGGTCTCGATCTCGAGGTTGCATCAATTTTGGAGGTCACTTCAGAGCATTTGGGTACTAGCTTTAGATATGAGTTATTTAGATCTTTCACAAACTGACAACAAAGCGATTGGGACTATCCAATACTCTCATAGGATATATACGTGCTTGTTTGATCAAACTTTGAAAGGGTTAGGTTAACCATTTGCCATTTAGTCGTGTTTTAATATAAAACAATTAGTTATCACGCTAGCATTATGGTTACACCATTAAAGCACTTTACTGTCGAAAGTGTCGTTCACCTGTGTGTTGGGCCGAGGTTAGAGAAGTTCAACTCACTGGTCCAGACATAATTCAAGAGACGACCGACAAAATCATTCAGATCAAGCAAAAAATTCAAGCTGCTCGTGATTGACAAAAGAGCTACGCCGATTTAAAGCACAGGCCGATGGAATTTCAAGTTGGAGATAGAGTTATGCTCAAGGTTCACCTTGGAAAGGAGTAGTACGTTTTGGTAAACGGGGGAAGCTAAACCCCAGATATGTTAGACCTTTAAAAGTGTTGGAAAATGTTGGAGCTGTTTCCTACAAACTTGAACTCCCTCAAGAGCTAGCAGTTATAAATACATTTCATGAATCAACTGAAGAAGTGCTACGCTGACGAACCATTAGCCGTTCCGTTGGATGGACTCCATATTGATGACAAACTTCATTTTGTTGAGGAACCAGTAGAAATCATGGAACGTGAAGTTAAATGTTTGAAACAAATACGTATCCCAATTTTCAAGGTTTGATGGAACTCCAGGAGAGGTCATGAGTTTACATGGGAACGTGAAGACCAATCGAAGAAGGTATCCAAACCTCTTCACAAAAGAAATGCACAGTCGTCAAAGTATATTGTCGCGTTTAAGCCTGATGGACAAGGCTCATTTAACAGGGGAAGACTATAACACCCCGTGATTTAGGGTCATTTACGACGTCATTTAATTCACTATTTATTTTTTGTCTTGTACGCGTTTGCTTTTAATTTTAATCGTTAAGTTAAATTGACGGTAAGCTTAAAATGTCATTCACGTAAACGACATGAATAAATTCAATGTTTACGTCAAGCTAGGGTTCTGATAAATTATTTAGAGGGGATATTTATTAACTTTGTTCATTTTATTTTATTTTATTGGTTACGTAAAGTGTTTATGTTTCGCGATAAAATACGTTTAGGCATTCCCGGAACCACCAAAACTTTTCTACGCTTCAACAAATACCTATTATTATATCTAATACTCAAAGTTTTATAAAACTTTACCCATGTTAACATTGTTAGTCATATTTTGCATAAAATAAACTAACTACAACCTATACATTACAAATTATACATCTACATTTTAACCTTATACATTTAAACTTCAAGAAATGCAAGTATTTATCAAATAAAGATCAAAGATATTTCTATCACATTACCTGACTTGATTTCATAGGATTATGGCCCCTATAAGGGAACCAATAGCACACAAATGCCCAATTTGATCTTGTACAAACCTTTCTCATTTAAACCTTGAAGTACTATGTCTAAATCTTGACCAAAGACTTCCTTGAAACCCTCATTGTGTCTGGACCTTTCCTTAAGGGGACTATCAAATGTGGTATTTGACTAGTCCTTGATGGTTATTATGCTTGCCACTAGTTAGAACACATACACATTTCATTTCTTAAGGTGAAAACAACTCATTCTCTCCCTTTGTGCTCCTCCAAACCTACGGCCACAACCAAAACATATAAACAATCCATACCAAATTTATTTACCATATTTCCAAGTGTTCCTACAATATATCTAAGATATCCTAAGGTGTTTAGAAGGTTTGGTTTGGAGTTTACAAGTGTTAAAGCAAGAAGGTTAAATATTAGGGTTTACATGGAATTAGGGTTTTCAAGGTCTTGGAAGCTAAGGTTTATTTGCTAAAAAAGGGTTTAGATCATATTGTTCATCATCTTACATCATACTTAAGTTACCTAAAAACCTTAATCTATTTACATTTATGATTTTATGTGTATATAATGGTTATATAGTTAATCACCATCTAAGAAACTTATTTACTTGTAAAATGGATTTTTACTTGTGATCATGGTTTGGTAAACTTTTTCATGTGATATATTGATGTTATGATCATGTTATAAAGCAAGTATATACACTATATGAGTGTTGGTTAAATTATATAAAGTATATATAAGTAAATGGTATGAAAAGTTACTTATTAAGGATTATGAACAAATGAGCATGTAGACTTATGGATCTTGTGATTCTTGGACATATTGTGGACTTGTACACTAAAGGACTATAAAAATATACAAGGTTGTGTATTGATCAATTGAGGCTTGTAACAAGGTGTATAACTAAAAAGTACAAACCAGGTTTAAAAACACATTTTTAATTAAAACTCAATGTTTCTATTTTAATTCGAAAAATAACCTATTGATCTCTGATATAAAAGGTTGGATATTTTTCTCAGATATTACATATTTTTAGGATTCCAAAACATTAAGAATCATAATTTTTTGATCAATAACGAAGGAGTTATAGATTTTTCACGTTTACGATAATTAAAATTATAAAAATAATTTTATAAAAACTCATTACAAAACACCTCTGATATAAAAGGTTGGATATTTTTCTCAGATATTACATATTTTTAGGATTCCAAAACATTAAGAATCATAATTTTTTGATCAATAACGAAGGAGTTATAGATTTTTCACGTTTACGATAATTAAAATTATAAAAATAATTTTATAAACTATGAACAGTAAAAATCACTATTCACCTCAGATACATTTTTAAAAAATACATTAGTTAGATAAAACTTTCAATTTCGAAGACGTGCTCGAAAGAATCACTAAAATCGGAGTTAAAACGAATAAGATACGACTTTTACGAGTTTTACGATAACTAAATTTATAAAAGTGTATGAACAGTAAAAATTTCTGTTCACCAGAGGACCCAAAATATAAAAATGTAATATTTTGATATATATTTCAAATACGAAAGCGTGGACATAAGAAACGTAAGAAACGGACTTAAAACGAGAAAGTTACGTCGTTTTTACTAAAGAGATATTTATAAACGTTTTTACTTTATAAATATGATTTCACAAATACAATTAGATGGTGATGCAGCTATATAGAATTATATATGGTCTTATTTATTCAAAGTACTTAGTACTCATACGACCTATAATTAATTAGGTTGCATTCGGGCATATTCGTGACGCAATTTCTGTTTGTGATTTACATTATCGATTCACTCACTCGAGGTGAGTTCATAGCCCCACGTTTTACATTTACAATGATTTACAAGTTTTGGGGTGAGAAACATATGCATGTTTTACAATTGGACGTACGTGGACATTTTACTTTACGATTACGTGTTTGCCTAAGTAGCGATAACCCATCTGAGCCCATAATCATGAATTGTCAATTAATGTTGTGAGCGCGAATGTTATAAATAGATCTATTTGAGATTGACATTCCCGTTCGAGTGATTAGCTATCATTAAAAAAACAAACGTATACCATGTCGGACATAGGATGTTGTGGGTTAGAACATCATCACGGGCAATGTTGGCAATTTATATTGCAATTCATACATGTCGAGCTTCAGTGTCATGAGCTTAGGAAAACGTAATTATATTTTATGATGTTTGAATCTGTTGCGTTATCATGTGGAAATCTTGCGGTCCTACATTATACATTTTACAAACCTATGAATTCAACAACATTATTGCTGACGTTTTAAGCAATGTTTTTCAGGAGGTCAATAAGGCACGAGGTACAAGGGATACATTGGTGGTTATATTTTGGATGTCACATGCTTAAAGATTTGGTTGCATTACTGATAACCAACTTTTTAAGGTTAGATTATAATTTAATTATAATATAGTATAGTAAGAATTCCAAGCGATTCAAAGAAATTCTTTTTGACCAAAGGAAAATCAAAAATCCCTCGGGTCGTCTCCCAACGAGGTGCGAATTGAGAATCGAGAACATGTTCGTGATCGCGCATTTGAATGGTTAAAGATTTTTAGAGTTGGTTTTTCTAATTATACACTTAAAATGCAAAAACGATTAAAGAAAACCTAAAAATGAAAGCTAGAACGGATTTAAACCTAAAAACGAGAACGGGATTCGAATCCCGTTCTTTAAAAAGCAAAATTTTACAAAATTAACCCTACGAGTGCAAATTTAATTTTCCTAGGTGCTAAATGATAAAAGAAAATTTTGAAAAAAAGAATTATTTTTTTTGACTTTTTAATAATTTTTTATGAATTAAAAAC
>BQNB010077744.1:0-30750 GCA_026074375.1 Tanacetum coccineum | reverse complement strand
ACAGCTCTATTTCAGCTTATAGACTGAAAGAGCTTTAATATTAGCTTATTGAGACAAAATTGGCTTAAAATGAGAGCTTAGAAAACGAGATTTAGAATACTAAAAACTGAATTTCATTAATTAAAAAACTGAATTACATTACTAGAAAAGGAGATTACAGAAACATTTAAGTAAAATTACGAAATTTAAGCTAAAATTTACTAAAAAGAAATACAAAAAGAAGACTAAAAACTACATAAAAACGTAAGAGCTAGATGGTGTGTGTGTGAGAAGTGAGGTCTTTTTATAGTGCCCAGCTGAAGCTTCTAGGACCTCTGCCTTGCTCTCCAAACTTTCAATCTCTGCCATTCATTGCTTTAATCATTTGAGCTTCAATCGTGGCCGTTTGATCAAGATGTGGACACCTGAGGATTGCCAGCGTGTCATTCCCTTGATGTGACGTTTGTGCTAGTTTTGTGAGTGTTTTAGCACAAAAACCCACATAAACTTGTGCTTTCACCGTTACTACGTGGCATTCTTTCTTGGGATAGGACCAATCAGAAATTCGTCCCCTTATTAGACTAATTTGTTGTCCTGCATTATGTGCCCCCTTTTTGAGCTCCCTTTGAATTGACCAACGCAGGCAGAACCCTCTAATTTGATTTGCCCCTTGATTTTACCATTGGGGTGAAAATGGGGGAGACGATGAATAGTAAAAGAATTCCCGCTCCTTTTTTTGACAGTTAAAACTGTTTGATCTTGGAAGGTTTACACCTTTGGATCCTTGTCTTTCTTTTCTCTCTTTCAAGTAATAAATGACTTTCGGAAATTGCAAGAATGGCCCTTGTAGATGAAAATTGGCTAAGGCTTTGGATCTTTGGCTTCGGCTTTGTACTCTTCTGATTCTCGTGTCCGTGCTTGCTTGCTTTTGACTGTTTTCTTGTGATTTTTGACTTATCCATACCTGCACACAAAAAACACAAATACAAGCATATTTTTGCCATTTTTGGGTTGTTTTGGGTTTAATTGGGTTATTTTAGGTATAAATGGATATGTGTATTTTACACTTATCAAAATTCCCCAAACTAAACGATTGTGTGTCCTCACGCAATTTCACATGCCTTATAACCAAATACCTCGAAAATTCCCCAAACTAAACCTTTGAAAAGTAGCAAAGAGTCTTGTTGAGAAAGATAAGAGATCACAAGTTATAAAACACCCGACTTCCCATTTTCAAAGATTTTTCTCTTTTTATGATTTTTCTTGATAATTAACTACCTAACTACGATTTATTTGTGTTGACATAATGTAATGTTTTCATTACCTTGTTGGTAACTTTTAGGATCATAGAACAAAAAGCACAATTAAGTGTCAAAAGATAATTTCATCATCCCCGATTTTTCACTATTCCCATGCTAAGCTCAAAAACAAGATCATTGTTAATTACAAGTCATGACACTAACACTACTCATAAATATTAATTGTGTTCTTACTTTTCCTCCCGCAAATCCTATTTTTGTATCTCAGGATTTTACTTAAGTCATATACCCGAAGGCTCTTTAAGACTTGTTTCGATATTTATTAATTCCGAAAATAAAGTGTAATGATAAAGAACGCAATAATTAGCTCCTAGCCCTCTTCAAAAGATCAAATGTCATCAAGAATAAAGTCCACATCGAGGCAACCAAAATTTGGCTTTTATTAGGCTACTTAAGCAAGGCACCATTCATGTCATATACCCGAAGGCTCTTTAAGACAAGAATAGACCAATCTTATTTGCACCATATACCCTTGGGCTCTTTAAGGTACAAAGTAAGACAAAAATTAAGCAACATTATTATACCTCAGTCCTTTAGAAGGCTATAACATCGGCCACGCCTCCGACAAGATATAGCAAACATATTTCGACTTCGGATTATATAAGTAAAACCGGTGCCTTTTATCTCGAAGCCACATCGATAGCGAGTCGACAAGAGGTTATTCTACTTATTATGACACCGGAACCCAACACTTAATATGAAAACTCCAACATCGGCCACGCCTCCGACACGATGAAGTAATCTGGCAGAGATACTTATTTATTATTTTTGTATTTTTAAGCCAAATTAAGTATTCCTGATGTGTACTCATCCTAATCACAAAGGAACTAAAGAAAACTTCTATTAGCTAATTATTAACCAAAAAACCATACAACTCTATTTATTAAACATTCATATAAAAGTGAAACAAGCTAATGGGAGAAAAAGCCACAATTAATACATATGAGCTTGAAAGAAATCCAACTATTCTACGTTTAATGTCATGACTTATAAATAACACTATCATTTCTTGTTCTTTGCAAGAGAAATTTGCAAATACTTAGCCATATAAAATCCAACTTAGCATATTTAAAATCTACTTGAGATTAGCACAAGTCTTCTTTTACTAACGATTCAAGTCTAGCATGTTTAAAGTCTACATGAGACTAGCACAAACTATCATCATTAATTGTTAAGGGAGAAAGCTAGAACTCTACACGTACGATCGGGTCAAAAATTACTTCTTATTCTTACCAACGGAAAACCTACATTCATGTCTTAACACTTTTAAAAAAAAATAAAAAATACTAATTAAAACTGAATAATAAGACTGGAAAATTTAAAATTTTTGCTATTTTTGTGGGGAAAACGGGTACGTGAGAACAAAACAATAAGCAAGCAACATCAAATCGATAGATTCCCTTCCCCAAACTAAAACGAAACATTGTCCTCAATGTTTAAAGTCGGGTTTCTACGTAAATCTAAGCCGTTTATGAAGTATGCAAAGATAAACATTAATCGATAAGATGAAAGGATATGGATCTCCCAAACTAAATTCACACAAAGGATGAGAAGCTCGAGTAAAACGGGAAACAATACCAGACATGAGAGGCTTCATTGAATTTGTTGGGAGAATCCTGCATAAATCACAACAAACAAGCAACAAACATCGAGAAATCGGAGAGAACAAGCCTCTCTCAACACAACACATTAGATAAGAAAATAGAAAAGATAAGCATGGGGTGAACTCCCACGAAGCGGCTTGTTTTTTATCACCGAGTTGCAAGCTCAACTCGATCCCTGAATTTAGTTGTCCTTAAGGAAAGCAAATGGAAACTTTCATTGAAACTGCCACTAGATTATGAAACGTGACGATGCCGGGGTCAAAAATATTGTCTTCACTCCCGAAAGAGAAAAATAAATAAATGAAGTTCAAGTCAGAAACATGGGTGGGAAGGTTGGGTAAAATACCGGTCATAAAATCATGGGATTCAGAAACACCCTTAGACTCTTTGATATCAAAAATCACCCACTATCCTGTTTAAAACATTCAGATATCCGTGGTTTCCTGGTGGAGGACGAGAATTGACGGATCATCTTGATAGGTCCAGGTGTAGTGTATGCTCATTAACGTTCATCTTTTGAATCATCATTCCAACATCAGAGCGGAATAAATCATCCGAACAAGGAAAATATCGATTTCTTCTTGAGTGAGCTCACTATCCTCAACGGGGGTAGGAGATACGGGAAGAGACTCGATAACTGAAGTTTGATGAATATTTCCCTGTGACTGGAAAGTTGAAAGTGGTAAAGGTTCATGATTGGTGATCACTTCGGAAACGAGATTATGAGAATCATCATCACTAAGCAGACTATCAAGAAAAGTTACGTCTCCTTCTGAATCGAAATATCCTTCCTCAAAGTTAGAAGATACTTCAATGGCAAGAAAATCATCGATCTCATCATTATTATCTTCTGGAGCAAAACTTTCAATCTTGTCGGATAAAGGTGTATTGAGTAAAACCAGCTCATCAGAAACGTTGGATTTTTTGATCTCGACATTTTCTTCCATTTCATCAAGAAGAGGTTTTGAGAGATCTTGAATGTTCTCTTTATGCAAGTCCTTCTTAAGAGTCAACTTATCATTACCCGGTGGTAACGAATCAAGAGACAAGTTCATCGCGAACTTCTCAAATTATCACTAGTCTCACCGAGAAGAACTAGGCGAGGATCATAGAATAGTAGTGGTTCTGCACTAAACGATCGTCTTTTGAAAATCGATGATAGAATAGCGTAACAAAATTCTTTTCCTTTTCTCGTAGATTTCTTCAGTTATAATAAACAAGTTCATCCTATCCCTACTCTAAATTCAATTTTTCCTCGTACAAATCAAATAAAGCATTTGCTGTTCGCAGGAAAGTCTTTCTAGAATAATAGGGCACACTTGATCGGCTCAAAAATTAACCACCACAAAGTCTGCAAGAAAAGTGAAACCATCGACTCTAACTACAACGTCCTCGGCTATACCCATCGGGTGAGAAATGGAACGATTGGCAAGCTCGAGTGTCATATGAGTAGGAGTCAATGCTTCAAGCCCAAGTTTCTTGTAAATTGAGTGAGGTAAAAGGTTTATAATACTGCTCCTTAATCGGGCTAAAGCACTATTACTACTCGAGAAAAATATTCTGTAAAGCACATGGAATAAGAATTTCTCGATCTTCAATCTTTCTGGAACCTATCATGATGATAGCGGAACATTCGGCATTCACAGTTGTTATAGCAATCTCCTCGAGTTTCTCCTTGTTCCTTAGCAACGAGCTTAACCATTTGTTGAACTTTGGCATTTCGACGAGAGCATCCTTCAATCCAATCTCTAAACGAAGTTGTTTGAACATGTTCAAAAACCGGCTATATTGAGCACTCGGTTTATCGTGTCCTCTAACTTTCATCCTCTCGGGGTATGGAAGTCTAGATTGATTCAAATTGAGATCTTGAATTTCAACGTTAATGGTTTTCTTTGCTTTTGGTTTTGGAATTTCCATGAAAATTGAATCCTCTTCCCCCGGAGATGGGACATGTGCGGCATTTTCCAAATTAGGATTTTGCACTTTTTTTGTTGATGTCGCCGGGTTTAGTTCAGGTTCTTTTTGAGGATTAGAAACAACGGGTGTAGGAACAAGTGGAGTCGAAGGTTCTTCCAAAATCTTACCGCTCCTTGTGGTGATAGCATTTATTTGCTGACGAGGGTTAGTTACGGTTTGACTTGGTAGAGTACCTGGTCTTGAAGTAGAGGCTGGATTTTTGAAATTCTCACAAAGATTTGTCAACAAACTCGTAACATTAGCCATTTGATTCTGCAAACCTTGATTTTGATTTTGCACATTCTTCAATATCGCATCGTTTGCTTTAACGTAGCTTTCAAAATCCGTTTTCAAAACACTATTTGTTGGAGGTTGGTAAGGTAAAACTTGATTGATTGGTGGTTGATTGGTTGGTAGTTGGTATGGTGGTGCTTGATAAACTTGGTTTTGATTAAAATTTGTTCCACGGTTTTGGTTGAAATTAGAATTGGTTCCTTGATAACGGTTTTGGTTGTTTTGGACATTTGGTTGATTGAAACCCGGTGGTTTCATTTGACTTGCCAAATTAGAAGGTTGGTTTCTTTGGAGAAAATTACCAACGGCTGCGGTTTGTTGAAATTGTTGGATGTTGTCATGAAAAACGGGAAAATCATTTCCACCTCGAGTTAACGGACAATGGTTAAAATGGTGATTCGATCCACAAGTGACACATACTTCCTCAACTGCTTTGACGGGTGCAGGAGTAGTAAACAACTAAAATTTCATTTGATTCAACATTTGGTTCAACTTGATAGTAAATCTTACCCGAGAGAAGCGGCTATTTGTTGCATATCGAAAGAATTATTAGAAGATGAAGAATTAGAAAGAGGAGCATCCGTACTCACTCTTGAATCATTAGCACGACTTCTGGAGTAACGAACTTTTGACTTGCTTTCAATAATCGCTAAACCTTCTTGAGGCATCTTGTCTAAGAAATTGCCACCTGCTGCAGAATCTAAGGCATCTTGATCGTTTGAATTCAAAGAATTATAAAAAGTATCGAGTTGGTGGAGTTCCGAAAAGCCATGGTGAGGACATTGACGAAGGAGTCCTTTAAAACGTTCCCATGCTTCGTTAAAAGATTCGTTGGGTTCTTGGAAAAAATTGGTGATTTTGTTTCGGAGGTAAGTTGTTTTTGATGGTGGGAAGAATTGGTTTATGAATTAGAAACAAGTTCGTCCCATGTGAGAATTGATCTAGAGGTTTCCTTGTCTAACCATCTCTGGCTACACCGGCTAGAGAAAAGGAAAGCAAAGCTTTATCCGAAGTGTTCGGAACTTCGGGATGATCTAACGTTGAAGTGACCTTATAAAAATCGAAGGTGATTGTGGGGATTCTTTGGTCAACCCGTAAACTTATTGCTTGTCCACAAATTGATTAACGGTTGGCTTAAGCTCGAAATTATTAGTAAAACATTGATCGTTGGAAATCATAGCATCTTCATAACCCTCGATGGGTGCTTGTAACATTTGGGCCATCGTTCGATTATCGGCCATTGGAACAACGTTTTGTTCAAGCAATTGGTCAACCGGAAGAGTTTGTTGTTGACGACGTCTACGAGTTTGCGAACGAGTGCGCATAAAAAGAAAAACAACAAATTTAAAAAGCAAAACTTTACACTAAAATATTTATATATTTTTTTTATTTTAAATGGTGAATTTAACGGGTTACACTAAATAGACTTAACCAATTAATACATCTAACTTCACGGTAGCTCTCGAAAATTGCTTTTCAAGGTGAGCCGTACTTGGTAGTGACACAAAAGGCAAGTGTTAAATCTTTGATTAAGAATTGGGAACAATTACAAGTTCACCGGAAATTGAAATGATAATATCTCAATGGAAGATATTATATGTTGGTGTTCTTTTACCAACTTTGTTTATTTTATTTTCTTTTTTAAAGGACAATTTTTTATGTTTTTGATTTTTCTATTTTTTTTAATCTTTTACTTATACTAAAAAGAAAAGGAAAATATTTTTTACTTTTTATTTTTTTAATTTAATTTTTTTTTTAATTTTTGGATTATAAAACAAAAATGAAACTTTCGAGGACGAAAGGATCTTCAAACCAAATCAACAAACACGAAACGAAGGAATCGTAAACACTAATCCCCGGCAACGGCGCCAAAAACTGATTTGCAGTTTTACGTACCTATAAAATATATAATAATAATACTACTTAGGTAAATTCCAACTATTCACCTTTAACCAAGGTAAAAAGTTAGGACTTACAAAAATAATATAATATATATAATATACGTATGTTTAACCGGGTAAGTATGATCACCCGGGTCGTTATCCCCAATGACTAGTGAAATTGAAACCACGTTTAGGATCGGATCCTGATTTGAATGAAACAAAGATGTTTGATTTGGAAAGATGTATAAAAATAAAATTTAAATGAACAATTAAACAAACTAGGACTAATGGTGCAAATACCTAACAAACTAACGGAGGGACTAATCTGAAAAGCAATTAAAATCGAAAATTACACTTCCTACCCTGAAAATCTACCCCGATCACAAATTAAGGACCAAATTAAGGTGAAATTTGAAAAGTGCTTATTTGAAAACTCAATGAACAAGTTTGTAAAAGAAAACTAAGGGAACAAAATAATAAAAGCTACTAGGGCTGAAATTCTCAAATAAGCTCAGGAAGAGCTTATTTCTAAACTGATTACAGAAAGTGAGGTTTTGAGCTTACTTCTACTTAAACAGCCATAAAATGCTCAAATTAAGCTTAATTCTAAAAAGGAAAAGTGATCTAGAAATCTTATGATATGCTTAATCTAAATATGCAAAGAAATTAAAGCTTAAACTACTTTTGAGCTACTGAAATTGATCATAAAATAAGCAAACTCAGGAAATAAGCAAAGAAACACATACTACAAATAAGCTAGAGAACTAAATAAGCTAAACTAGACTTTGAAACTTTAAGGACTTATCAAATTACTTATTATCCAACAAATTAAGCTATAAAATCTAGACTTAAAAGCTCATTTAACAAATTTAAATTCTAAGTACTGTTTTTGGATTTTTCAAGTTTTTATGACTTTTGACAGCAAAATAAGCTAAGACAATAAGCTAGAAAACAAAATTGAAGACTTAAACTAAATTAAGATATATGAAAACTTAAATCCTACTGAATTTTATTAAGCTAAATACTAAAATTACTGATCTAACTTAAACTGAGAACACAGCAGTACTAACTGAGGTTAGTACTGCTAGTGTAAATATTCAGCAGTACTTCCAGTGAAAGTACTGCTGATGCAATTTGATTTTTTTTTAAACGTAATAAGTACTGAAATAAGCTAGGGAACTAAAACTAAATTCTTAATAAGCGTAAAGCTAACGTTATTCTGGGAGGGCTACTGAAATTAAAGCTAACAGTAACTAACATGTGAAGGCAGTACTAACTTTTAGTTGAGTAACTCGTTAGTGTAAAGGTTCAGCAGTATTAACTTAGGTTAGTACTGCTAGTGCAATTTTGAGACTGCACTAAACCAAACACCCCTTTATCATTTTGACAGGATTTAGAAAAACTTTTTAAGAGAAATTTGATGCACAAAAACTAGTACCAGATAAAAACTAGCTTAAAACCAACTAATATAAATCATGATGAAACACATGAAAAAGCCTTAATCTAAGATCTAAACTATTTAAACTAATATTTTTGGATTATGAGGTTTTTTGTTTTTTATGACAGAAACTAGCAACTAATGATACTATAACTATTAAGCAAAAACAGATTCTGAAACAAACAACTTAATAATCACTAGAAGACATATTAAACATTATAAACAAAGAGAATAAGCAAATAGGCAATATAAGCAAAAACTAAGCAATTAAAACTGAAATTAGAGAAGAATGAAAAGAGAAACTTACTTAATCCTTTAGCTAAACAAAAGGTACCAATTAGGGCAGCTACAAGCTCTCTAGCTTAGTAATAAGCTAGAGTAAAAGTCCTTGGGATCTCTTCCAAGGTAAGATCCCCTTCCAAAAGCTTAGTTACAATAAGATCCATATGAGATTAAACTGATTTAAGGTTTAGATAATGTTAATACTGAATTCAAACAGCTCTATTTCAGCTTATAGACTGAAAGAGCTTAATATTAGCTTATTGAGACAAATTATTAAGAGAGCTTATGACTTTAAATGAGAGCTTAGAAAACGAGATTTAAAACACTAAAGACTGAATTTCATTAATTAAAAACTGAATTACATTACTAGAAAAGGAGATTACAAAAACATTTAAGTAAAATTACGAAATTAAGCTAAAATTTACTAAAAAGAAAGATAAAAAGAAAACTAAAAACTCTCCATTTTGTGTGTGAGAAGTGAGGTCTTTTTATAGTGCCCAGCTGAAGCTTCTAGGACCTCTGCCTTGCTCTCCAAACTTTCAATCTCTGCCATTCATTGCTTTAATCATTTGAGCTTCAATCGTGGCCGTTTGATTAGGATGTGGACACCTGAGGATTGCCAGCGTGTCATTCCATTGATGTGACGTTTGTGTTAGTTTTGTGAGTAAATTAGCACAAAAACCCACCACAATTTGTGCTTCTTTCTTTGATTACGTGGCTTGAGCTTGAATGAGGATAAGTAATCCCTTGATAAAGACTAATTTGACCCTTCATTTGTGCTTGCGCTTCCTTGAATTGACCAACGCACCCTCTAATTTTGATTTGCCCCTTGTTTTACCATGGGGGTGAAATGAAGAAGACGATGAATAGTAAAAGAAGTTCCCGCTCCTTTTTTTGACAGTTAAAACTGTTGATCTTTGGAAGGTTTACACATTTGGTCCTTGTCTTTCTTTTCTCTCTTTCAAGTAATAAATGACTTTCGGAAATTGCAAGAATGGCCCTTGTAGATGAAAATTGGCTAAGGCTTTGGATCTTTGGCTTTGGCTTTGTACTCTCCTGATTCTCGTATCCGTGCTTGCTCGTTTTTTTGACTGTTTTCTTGTGATTTTTGACTTATCCATACCTGCACACACAAAAACACAAATACAAGCATATTTTTGCCATTTTTGGGTTGTTTTGGGTTTAATTGGGTTATTTTAGGTATAAACGGATATGTGTATTTTACACTTATCAATAATTAACTATATAAAAACAGTTTTAAGCACTGTTATGAACAGTAAATGTTACTGTTCATCAGGGGTTTACTTTTTATAAATATGATATTTGGATAAATTTTCTTAATACGAAGTCGTGAAAATAAGAAACGTATAAATCGGAGTTAAAACGATAAAGATATGAGGTTTCAAAATCGCGCGTACTATTTATATTTTCATACATTATTTTTATAAAACAATTGAATTAATAATGAAATATCATTATGTAATCAATAAAATCATTAAATCATATATTTTTACAAATGGTACATTAGCAAACGAAAATGATATTTTCTTTACGGATACAAGTACACACACTTTCATTTAGCAAAGTACAAGTTAATTTTTAATTTAACTTTTAAAGATTTAATAAAAACTATTAGGTGGTGGTGTGACTATATAACATGTGATATTTTATTTATACATAATACATTATACTCATACGGCCTATAATTAATTAGGTTGCATTCGGATTGCCGAGACGATCCACTTATTTGATTTAGATAATCAATCATTCATTTACGATGAGTTCATAGCCATCTTTTATACAATCATATTGTTTTACAACTTGGGGTGAGAAACATGCATCATTTTACATTTGGGACGCAGTACACTTTGAACAAGTACGAGTTGGCTAAAGTAGCTAAACCCAAATTGCCCACTATCCTCAGAACTTGTCCAATTGCGTATTTGCGAGCGCGAATGTTATGAATAGATCTATTTGGGATTGACATCCCCGTTCGGGTGAGTAGCGCTCACTAGTTTCGAATGTACTGAAACAACGAATGTATACATGTCTGAACAATTTGGATGTTGTGGGTTTGAACATCTACACGGGCACATTTTGTGCATTAAGTTGCATACATAGATGTCGAGCTTCGGTGTCATGAGCTTAGTGCACTTCGTAATTACTTTTAAGATATTGTATGTGTTACATGTCTTACATGGGAAATCTTGCGGTCCTATTTTATACATTTACTAAAACCTGTGAATTCCCAACTTATGTTTTACGTTTTAAAAGAGCATGTTTTTTCTCAGGTCAATAAGGTACGAGAAACAAGGATACATTGGTGGTCACCATTTTGGAGTCATTACTATAAAGATTTGGATGCATTACATTTTGGGAATATTTGTTATGTCTTAAAATCTTTACTTTTCATGGATGAACTATTTAAGCTTCGGGCTATTGTAACAAACAAGTCTATTTAATCCAATGTATCAATTTTAAACGACTCATATAGAGGTCGTTCTCATATCTCGTGCTGTTGATCTATGAAGTAACACTCTCCAACCCATATTCCGCTGCGACCTATTTTGGGGGTGTTACAATATTAGTAGTCAAAGCTCATGTGATTTTACTACCGTCACAATTATTGGTGAATCCGAAGACGAAGGAACTATCGAAGAAATTATCCGGAATTATTATGATCGTGAAGATGGTGAAACTACACCGAGATTTGAAGTATAGTTAGCAAAAAAATCAAAAAAATGAGAAAAATACAAAAAGAGAAAGAAAGTTTGAAGATAATCGTTTCGCAACTACCAAAGGAATTACACGAAGGATCGATTATTCGTTGATACGTCTAAAAAATCAACGATGTAGAGTATTGTACAAAGTGGAAGATATCGCCACTTGCCTTGTAGAGTATGTAAAGTTTTGGGAAGATTGGGAAGTTGACCGTTACAGGAACGCCAACTTAGGTTGTTGTTTTTTATCGATGATCAAGACGTTGTAAATAGTTGTGTCTTTATCATGGTAACGGTCAGGAAATAAGTGTCTAGCAACTTGTATCTTAAGTCTTAATCTATTTGTTTCTTGATTTTTATTTAACAACAATTTACTTCCCTCTCACCTGATGATTAGCCGTTGGTTTTACGCGAATGAGGATTCATACGAACATGCATGTCTATTCCGTCGTTACGGCCATGTATGCATGTCTTGTACCTTATTGGTTTATGACTTTCGGTGAAAGTTAGAAGGTTCCTACCCTATATCATTCTTCTCCCTAACGTTGGTTTAAATTCGAATGGGGATGTGATCGAACACACATGTCTATCTCGGCATTTCGGGTGTGTATGTGTGCTTCAGCTGCCTGTTGGAGTGGTACTTCTGGTGAAGAGATTGTAGAATGATCAAACCATAAGCCTTTCCGTACAAAAACCCATATTACCTTATAAACTTGTTATCCTTACTTTAGCGATGGAGGATTGTATCCTTGCCAAGCTTTATGTATAAAGAATCTACGTCACGACCTAGCAATTGAGCGAATTAGTTACATGTTACCACATAGATTAGTTGAATGATTTGAGTGTTTTCATCTCTCTATTTCGTGAGGTGTTTGGTTGTGTACTTGTAATAGATCGAAAGAGTGCTTTAATGGAAAATATCCTTAGGGATACATTTTTATAAACTTTTAAAGTCTACTTGAGGACAAGTAGGATTCAAGTATGTGGATATTTAATGACATCAAATAACATCTATTTATAGCATCATTTATCCCATGTTATTAACCCATTTTGTATAATTATTGCAAAGAATTATTACTTAATTGTTTATATTTAAGAATTGCAATAATTATGGAGTAATTGATGAAAGTTTGCAAAAGGCGCGCATTCTGGAACTTAAATGAAGATATTTTGAATATTACTATTCTAAAGACCAATACACCGTATCCATCAAGGAAGATACGGCGTATCCGTGCCTGCACTCACCAAAGACCACATAGGAATAAAGATTAATACACCGTATCCAGAGAATCAATAGGCCATATTCAAGATATGGGATCAATATAATATTCTAGAAGATATCAAATGTGGTCCGTACTCTAAGAAATCCTCAAAGTATCCAACCGACTTCCAGACCTTATAAATAGAAAACTCAAAAACAAGTTTTAAGTGTGCTAAATCATATTCTCGATACCTAAACCACAAAAGTCGATTTTCAGAAGAGAAAAAGAGCAGAAGAGGTCGAGCAATGCTATCAATTCCATAGGAGACAACGTGTAATTCCATATACTTTAGTAATCGTTCAATTTTTGGTATCATTCATTAACTCGATTAGTTTACTTGGATAATAATTACTGCTTGTATTTATTAGACTTTGAAGGCTAATACTCGGTATTAGCCATTATTATGAAGATCTGAATGTTTGGTGTTTGTTTATCTCGATTTCTTGATTTATCGTTAAGTGCTTGTTTATGTTTATCAATTTATACTTTTAACGCGCTTTTGTATGCGGCCTATCATTCAACTGGATCTAGTGAAGCGGACCAAGCAGATCTAAAGTCCGGGATAGCTCTCCATATAGTAATCTATACATCTAGAATCATAGTTACACAAATATTGTCCTTCTAAGTCTGTGTCTAGGATACACTTCGGGCTTAACTAGTTAATTGGATATTGCCAATGGTTTATTGATCGTGTTGACTAGCAGGTGACCTAGATAATTCAACAAGTAACGTTCTGATTCCATTGGATATTGGACAATGGAACACTATGTAAAGATTGCCATTAAATCTTAAGTGGTAAAAGTCTCTATGAGCTAAGGTTTAACAAGATCACCATTGCTTTAATCCCCAAGATAGATTATAATCAGCAAATAAGGATGCTTTATGCGGATGCTTTAATTGTGACAGAATTAATGTGTCTAGGTCTTAGGATGATGTAACGCCTAAGTCTTAAGAATGATATGCCACCTCGAGAGAAGAAATCATTGCACTAAATAAACAAACCAACATTCTAATCGGATTAATAATGGTTAATACAGTTTTCTTATATAAGGTTCGACCGCTCTTTCATCTTTTGTTAATTAGCTTGCGTGGGTTAAAGTGCCTTGAATTGATTATAGACACCAACCAAACCGTGCCAGTCTCTCAGGCTGAAACCCCCTTTTCTGTTAGAATTAGGATATTAGACTAACATAGGTTTTAGAATAGAAATAGAATTAACATTAGATTTAGATAACCAGATATTAATTTCAATTGATAGAATTATACCTGCTTCAGTGTTCGAAACCACCCCTGCTTACCACGAAACTACTACCGATCGGGTACACTGCCCGTTAAAGTGTTGTTTTTGGTTTAGTCGGCAAAATATAAATTTAAAACTTAATCATCTTAAATATACCATACAACAACAGCACATCATCTTTTTTGAATAGAAAGTCTGATGCATCCCAGTTCAGCTGTGTAAGATTGAGCTTAGTTTGATAGCTCTCAATGCCGAGCTGCAAGTCTCCCACACGTTGTCTGATGACAATATTCCTGATCCACATATTTACTGTGTTGTATAGATGAACTTTGTCGGATCCATGAAAGTGGTTGAGCTTGCCTTGAAGATGAAGCAGGTATAGAAATCATTCGGATGCAGGTTTTTGAAATCAACTTCTGAGATCCTGTACTCTTTGTAGTCTGCTCTGCGGATAACAATCTCTTTCAAAAAGGCGTAACCGTATCTTTCAAACTTCTTAAGATTGACGACACTAAGAATCCGCATATGAGATCTGACTGCATGACGATCAGAGGGAGCATTGTGTCTAGTGATGTAGAATTCCTTTCTCTTAAACCACCAGTGAGTAATACCGTAGGTTGCACTAATATTGTAATCACGTTCACTTTCAGTCCATAGCGACGGTACTAGTTCTTCGAGCCCAAAGTCTGGATAAATGACGGCTTTAAGCTTGGATATTGACAAGGCAGCCCTGCTTGCTATGTCACCTGATGTAAGATATTCCAAGTCCTTATTGAAAAAGAATTGTGGCTGAATAGTTACCTGACCTGGTGGTCCTCCCAGGGGTAACAGTTTGCTTATATCAGGTACCAACCGATGGCCTTCAGGATTAACCAAATCAACTTGATCCGTAAGCAAGTTACTTTTGAGGACCAATGTGAAACGTCAAACTTGACAAACATAAAAAAATCAAACATTGACTATGCTTGGTTTAATCACAAGTAACTTGCTTTGTACAAATCGGTTGGTACCTGACATCGGTTGGTACCTGATAAGGCCAATCGTTTGTGTGTGCGTTTTAGTGCCTTTGTTTGTAGATCAAAGTTGATTTTAGGAGGTCTCGCTCTGTCTTGAGTTTCATTTGATTTCACATTTCTTGTGTTAAATTTCATGTTTTTGTAGTTGCTATAGCCTTCTAGTACTCATTTGTGCAAAAGAAACCAAGTCAAAACGTTCAAAATGGTGATTTTTAGGTGTTTTAAGGTGTAAAAGTTCGTAGTTTATGGTAGCGGTTTGGTAATCTGCTTGTAGTTTATCGTAGCGGTTTGGTTTACTGGCAGTTTATTAGGAAAGGACACTGTTCTGGCGGTTTGTCAGATCGTACACTGTGCTAGCGGTTTGTCATTTCTGACAGCGATTTGTCTTATTAGGCAGAGGTTGTCAGTAGCGGTTTGTCCTCTAGCGTAGCGGTTTACTAGTAGAGATTTGGTAATTATAGCGGTTTGATCTGTAGCGTTTTGATCTGTAGCGGTTTACAGGTTGTTAAAGATAATTTCTCATAGCGATTTGGGAAAAAAACCTCTGCCAATTTCATTTCTTGGTAACAGTTTGGTGTTACTTCTTAATAGCGGTTTACCATATACTCTAGTAGCGGTTTGGCAGTTTAACCTCGTAGCGGTTTACCATTCGTAGCGGTTTATAGATAGCGGTTTGTTACAGGTTTTTGAAGATTTTTCTCAAGGTCCTTTGGGAAACAAATCTCTGGCCATTTTTCTTCGTGGTAGCGGTTTGGTATAAATCTTCATAGCGGTTTGACAATAGCGGTTTGACAGTAGCGGTTTGAGCTCTAATCCAGCGGTTTGATACACTGTTTGGAATTTGGACTATTTTTCAAACTTGACAATCGTAACAAACTCAAACAACAAAACACTTAAACAAACATCAACACTTTTAACATACAATCACTAATCATTGTTTGATCAACTTAAATCATTTCACAATCAATTAAGATGGCTAATCTTTCGAAAGATATCCAATGTGTCGGGTCCGACACCCAACCACATATGCTTGATATGACTGACTTTGCATCATGGCAACAACGTATTCGACTGTATTGTCAGGGTAAAGAGAACGGGGTGAACATCCTGAAGTCGATTGATGAAGGACCTTTTCAGATGGGAACATTTCGGGAAACACTTGTTGAAGGGAATGAAGATGCCTTACATCGAGGTCCAGAACGAGCTCGAGTCTACTCTAACCTTTCACCTGAAGATAAGGATAGGTTTAACGCTGACATTCGGGCAATGAATATCCTACTTCAAGGGTTACCAAAAGACATTTACACTCTTATCAATCATTACATTGATGCAAAGGACATTTGGGATAATGTGAAGATGCTCCTTGAAGGTTCTGAATTAACGAAAGAAGACCGTGAATCACAACTGTATGATGATTTTGAACACTTTCTCAAACAAAAGAGAGAAACATTCCACGACTATAACGTTCAGTTGCCAGCACATCAAAGACATGCAAAACTCAAATGACCATGTCCAGAATGCAGTTGAATTCAAAGTTTGTTAATAACATGTTGCCTGAATGGGGTAGATTCGTAACAGCAGTGAAACTGAATAGAGGATTGAGGGACTCCAACTATGATCAGCTGTATGCTTATCTGAAGCAACACGAGGCACATGCTAATGAGAACAAAATGGTGTTGGAACAATTCACTCAACCCAATGTTGATCCTCTCGCCTTGATGTCTAATGTTTCACATCAGCAGTACTACTCACAATCATCTATCACTCCACCATCTACACATCTTCAACCACACTTTGCTGACAACACTCAACTTGACTCAGGACTCTCTCCAACGGACAACTTAATTAAGAACTTAACCAACAAACTTGCCCTACTCACCCAATCATACAAAACATACCTTCCTTAAACTAACAATCAACTCAGAACTTCGTCAAATACAAGGAACCAAGCCACAGTTCAAGACGGCAGGGTTGTTGTTCAGAATGTTCAGGGTCGACAAAATAGAGATCAGGGGAACAATGCAAGAGGTACAGGTGCAGCTGGTTATGGGGGAGCTCAGAACAGAGTTGGGAATACAAATCCAGGTCAAGCTAGGCAGGTTAAATGTTACAACTGCATCGGTATAGGCCACATAGCAAGGAACTGCACCCAGTCCAAGCGACCACAAAATTCAAAATACTTCAAAGACAAGATGTTTCTAATGCAAGCTCATGAGAATGGGGTGGCATTGGATGAAGAGCAGCTGCTATTTATTGCAGGTGGAAAAGATAATGTTGTTGATGACGATGTGGATGAGCAACCTGTTCAAGATTTAGCACTCAATGTGGATAACGTTTTTCAAACTGATGATTGTGATGCTTTTGATTCTGATGTTGATGAGGCTCCTACTGCTCAAACTATGTTCATGGCAAATCTCTCATCAGCAGATCCTGTCTATGATGAAGCCAGTCCGTCATATGATTTGGACATTCTATCTGAGGTACCAGATCATGACAACTATCAGGATGCTGTTTGTGAGCATCATGAAGTACACAAGATACATGACGATGTACAACCAAACCACGTTGTTGACTCACATGCTGATTATACGAGTGATAGTAATATGATTCCGTATGATCAGTATGTAAAGGACAACGCAGTATCTGTTGTACAAAGTAATGTATCTTCTGTGCCAAATGATGCCTATATGATGATAATTAATGAAATGCATGAATAGTCAGCCCAAAATGCCTCTGTGAATACCCAGAACAAAGTAGTTAATGCATTATTGACCGCTAAACTTGCTACATATAAGAAACAAGTTGAACTGTATGAGAGACGGGCCAAGTTTGAATTAACTGAAAAAGTCACCGTTCTCCAAGAACAAAATGAGCTTTTTAGGGCTGAGAATGCAAAAATTAAGCAGCATTACAAGGAATTGTATGATTCTATTAAGATCACATGTGTTAAACATATCGAACAAACAACTGCCTTGTTAACTGAAAATGAGAATCTGAAAGCCTAAATACATGAAAATCTAAAATGCATCACTATGGATTCTGTAAAACCAAGAATTCTTACACCAGTTAGGTATGCTATAGATGTTGAACTACTTCCCCCTTGCATTAGGAACAATAGGGAAGCTCATCTAGATTATCTCAAACATCTTAAAGAAAGTGTAGAAACCCTTCGCGAGATAGTAGAGGAAGCTAAGGTTGAAAGACCATTAGATAGACCACTTGCATCTGCTTGCCTTTACACTAAACACTCTCGGGAAATGTTAGAATATGTGATGGGCACTTTTCCGAAAGACTTCAATACGCGAGATAAAAAGCATGCCTCTACCCCTTTAAATAGGACAAAGCAAGTTACTTTTGAGGACCAATGTGAAACGTCAAATAATAATGCATACAAACATGTAGAGAAACTGAACATTCAGAAGACTAATGTCCCTGTCATTCTTTCTACAGGAGTAAACAGTTGCACTGATGCTAGTGGGTCACAGCCTAGGAGCAATACCAAGAAAAATAGGATCTCGCCGGCTAAAAGTGTCAACAAGAAGAAAGTAGAAGAACACCCTAGGACCAATAAGTCTAGTTTGAAAATCACGAATCGTGTTGATTCTAGTATTAGCTCTAAGCGTACTGTAATTAATTCGAATTCTCATTCTGTTGGCCAAACATGTAACAAATGCTTAATTTATGCAAATCATGATTTATGTGTGGTTAGTTATTTGCACTCTGTAAATGCATCCCCCTCTGTTAAAAATGTTATGTGCAAAGTTAAGCAAGTTTGGAAACCTAAGCAAGTTAAGCAAGTGTGGAAAGCATCAGGAAAAGTGCTTACCAGTGTTGGTTATCAATGGAGCCCACGAAAAAAAAAAAAAATTAAAAAGAGAATATTCACTTTAGGAGAACATTGCCCTTTAACTAGGCTCACTAAACCCAAAGTAGTGCCTGCTAAGCAAACTGAAAATGTTAGTACTAGTAAAACTATGATAACTGAGAAATTAAGTCACACATCTCAGAAATCTTTAACCCGATACCAATGTAGAAACCAATAGTACCAAGCAATTCCCGTTAGCCTTCATATTTCACCTGAGAATCAGGATATTACTGACTCTATGCAATCTTCTATTGCTTCTGCTAACCAACAGGAACCCAACCAAAATTAGGGATCTAATTTTCTAAAATCTCCATCTTTGTCTGTTTTCAAATGCAGGTCGTACAGATCGTCCTTTGGTATTTGGACTCAGGCTGCTCAAAACATATAACGGAGGATCGCTCACGGCTCAGGAATTTTGTAAAAAAGTTCATCAGGACAGTTAGATTCTGGAATGACCACTTTGGTGCTTTCATGGGTTATGTAGATTACGTGATTGGTGACAGTGTGATCTCCAGGGTATACTATGTGGAAGGACTGGGACACAATCTATTTTCTGTCGGACAATTTTGTGATTCTCATCTGGAAGTTGCATTCAGGAAGCATTTATGTTATGTTAGAGATACAGATTGTTAGCCTCAATTTATTGAGTCGAACAAGGAAGTTCGGTCACTCTACGATGGAGCTTCGGTCTTTAATTAGTTAATGTTGTAATAGGATATTATCGGGAATCGGGCTCGATAGTGAATCTAATATTGTATATGTTTTGGGTTTAATCCCAAGCAAAACCCGAGCCCGGGTCCTAGTTAAATATCCCGCGCGTACCTTTAACGTGACGGGGTATATAAGCTTTTTCTTCTTTAGAAAAAGTAAGTTGTTCATTTCTAAAATAAATCCATTTCTCTTTTCTCTCATCTCTCTCTCTAAACTCTCTCTCTAGAACAACTCTTTCTTTCTCCTTTCTAGTTCTTGATCCGTGATTGATTTTATGAAGTGAAGTGTTAAGGGATCCTACAATTGGCATCAGAGCTTCAAGGGTGGATTTGTGTTTGATTCTTGTGGTTAATTAGCAAATTTCGTGGTCCATTTTGAAGAAAAAAAACCCATGGATCACTTTTGATTTTGGCTTGTTTGTTGGTTAATCTTGCTCTCTACTTATTCTACACATCAAAAGGTAAGATTGTTATAAATTTCGTGTGTTATACAAGCTTAAGTTTACGAATTAAACTTAAAGGTTATGTTCTTCGGAAGAGTTGCTTTTCATAATGGAAAAATTTTCAAAGAAACAAGTGTTAGTGTGTTTTTTAATAATGTTATATTGCGACTAAGTAACACATGTTTAGCTTAGAGTCGTGGATAAAATCCTCAAATGTGAATTTTACGCAATTCGTCCTAGGTGTTCTTGTTGGCTGGTTTTAAAGAAAGAGGGACAAGTTCTACGTTTTAGGGAATAAAGTAAACGGCGAGTGCTAAACTTCGAGTTGCTAAACGGCGAGTTTTCTAACGGCGAGTTGCTAACGCGAGTTGCTAAACGGCGAGTTGTTAATTCTAACTGGCGAGTTGCTTAAACACTAGTTACCAAACACGGTTTAGTGATTTTATTAGGGAGCGAGTGTCAAAGAGACAGACTGCGGTTGCTCATAAGAACATGCGTTTTGGTGTCACTGCGTTTTGGTTAAAGATAGCACTGCGTTTTGTCTAGAAATCTTGTGTGAAGAAAAGGGTTTCAGTAAAACAGCCATAACTTTTGATCCGTAAGTCCGTTTCAGGCCCGTGACCTCTCAAATCGAAGAGAAAAACGAGACGGATTACGTTGTAACCACCCTTTAGCTGGTTACGGATTTTTCGAGGCCCAAAACCCTCGTTTACTATGAGTTATTGACATTTTTCATTTTTTTGGAATTTGTGTTAGACTTGTTTTTGTTCTAGCTCACGGCCCATCTGTATTTTTAGGCCCGTTTCAGTTTGGTGAGCCTATTTAAACAAACAGCTTTAACCCTAGCCAGAAAATTATCTGTTTTTAGACAATTAAATCATTGGCCGCTGATTCCGAATCAAATCATTCACGGTTTTCTATTGATTTTGTAAAATCCCGTTAAATTTTTATCGGTTCTAATCATAGACTTGTAAAATCCCGTGAACGTCTATTGTATTCAAAACCACAACATCAATCACATCATATCCACTTAAGATCCAACAAAATTTTCACACTTCATAATTCACGTTAAAATGGAAACAAAGAATACTTCATCTTCGGGTTCAGTGTTAGAGGAACCAGAGATACAGAAACTGCAGATGCAAGCAAAGATTTTCAAAGAAAACTCCTTGAACAAATTAAATGCACTTAAATCAACCACTCAACTTCTCGAAAAACAGAGTATATTGTATCAACAAGCAGCTTTGCACAACTCTTTGGTGATAGTGTCAGAACCTTCAGTTTTCAGTTATCCAACACATGAATAACTTAGAAACACTTCTCAAGTTAGAAAACACTTCAGGAGATGAGATTCCGAAATCCCTCTAGTGTGATCAAAGTACAGTTTGAAAGGTTCATTAACTCTGACTTGTTAAAGCCTCTCGATATTTATTCAAGATCTTTTTCATCAGATCGAGAAGTAAGAGAAAACTTTAGAGATTACACTAAAATGACAGCTCAAACATTCAAGGAAACAATCATCCAGAACATGAACTCCATTGAGCAATGTATAATAGAAAGAGCAAGTCATGAGCAAGAGCTTAAAGGATACGTTGAAAAAGTTAAGTGAAAGACAGTTGCAGATTCAACAGTGCAAGGTTCAAGAGGTTCAATCATCGGTTACAAGTTCAGGAGATGAAACAAGCAGTGGGATTGTATCAAATGAAGAGATTGATAAACAGGAATTGGAAGCACATTACGGTTTTATGGCAAAGATTCAGGAAGTCTTACCTGCACAATCAAGTTCTACTGATACGCCATTGGAACATGTACAAAACAATGATGAAAAGAATGTGTTTGCCAATGTGAGACGACATTCTGAGCAACCTGCTGCAGAATGTCTGATGAGCGTGTTGCGCTTGCTAATTTAATTGCAAATTTTAACACTTGATACTGAGGAAACAAACGATTTAAGCAATTAAAGAAAGCAAACGCATCCTTGACTCAAGAATTGGAAAAGTGCAAAACTAACCTTGATGAAACCAATAGTGCTCTGGTGGAGGCTATTAGTTGTCGGGATAGTTGTCTGATTGCACTTCAGAACAAACAGAATGAGTTTTGAGAGTACTAAGCCTTCTAATGACCCGGGCGATTGATTGAAGACAATTCTTCCAAACAAAGTTAAATGAAAACTCTAGGACTATTAGCTCAAAAAGACATTGAAATTAAGAAGGTTTGAAAACTTAAAGCCTATTGAAATTATTAAGTTCTCAATCATAAACACGATGAATTAGTCAAAAATAGTCTTTTAACAAGGTCACAACTGGAAGGTCTATCTTAAGAAGGTACACAATGGTCCATTTTTCCGGATTTAAAGGTTAAGGAAGAAAAAGATATTGACAAGATGATTGAAATGGACAAACAGTTAAAGTTTTTGAACGAAATTGTTTATACTCGTAATCAGTCAATTCAGACCATTCATATGTTAGCACCCAAATGTGCGACATATAATGGTAGACTAACCTTTGCCAATCCAAGGTACCTCAAGAAAGCTCAATCTGAAAAGCCCTGTTTGTATGAGATCCCATATGATACTTCTGATCCTGCAAACAGATTTGCCCCTAATAGGGAAGAGACCATGACTCTTGATAACGAGAGTAGATCAAAATTAGATAAAGAAACAGTGAAACCATACGACTACACTAGACAGAATAGTCTTTATGAAATTTTCAAAGCACCCTCACTGGAGTATCTTTATCAGTTGGAACGCGCAAAAGAAGTTAGGAAGACAATGTGGAGAAAACCGTTTGTTAGAACAAAACCAAACATTGCTAAAAACGTTGCCTTTCTACCCGTTTCTAAATCCATTAGTAAAAGTAGACAAGTTTATAACGAAATGACAAACAACTTCAATCATTTTAGAACAATTTGTGAACAAGCTTGGTCTAATCATACTAATAGTGCATTTCCTAACCCAACTGCTAAGAGTATGGAAGTTTTGATCAAAACCTTATTAATGCCTCTTTCAGACAAAACTATACTGGACAGTCATTGTTTTGTTCATGAACTAAAAACAGAAATGCATGACGATTTGGAGTACGTTAAATCCCTTGAAAAGGAGATTGACGAACTTGAATCAGAAAGAGTACGTTAAATCCCTTGAAAAAGAGGTTGACGAACTTGAATCTGAAAAGGCTGATTTTTCAAACATATATGATCTACTTCTCGAAGAGTGTGTGTCTAAAGATGTTACATGTTCATATTTGCATTCTCTGTCTGATTTAAATGCTTATGCTGAATTACAATGCTTGTATCTTCATAAAGTCAAAGAATGTGAATGTCTTGCACAAAAGCTTTCGAAACAAACTGAATCTGTTAACAAAGAAGTTCATAATAATTTGTTAAAAAGTTTTTCTAAACTTGAAAAACACTCGATTTCTCTTGAACTTGCTTTACAACAATGTAAAGAACAAATGAAAAACAACTCAGTTTGCAAAGAAAACGGATCAAATGTATTTCGAAAAGAACGTGAACAATATCATGAAATACAGGATTTGAAAGCTCAAATGCAAGACAAGAACATAGCAATAAGTGAGTTGAGGAAACTCATCGAGAACTGCAAGGGAAAGTCTGTAGAAACTCAGTTTGATAAACCATCTATTGTTCGACAACCAAATGCTCAACGAATTCCAAAACCATCAGTTTTAGGAAAACCGACTCCTTTTTCAAATTCTCCTGAAATGAGAAGTTTTCAAACGAAACAGTCGGTTAATAAAACTAATGTGTCGGATGGTTTGTTTAAACAAGTCACTCAACAGAATTTGCCTCAGATTAGAAAACAAGCAGTTCGAAACACCAATGTGATTGCACCTGGCCCCTCTAGGAATAACCCAAAGCATGTGTCATTTCAGTCACCTAAAGAATTTGTAGGCTCAAATGACATGGTTCATAACTACTACCTAGAGAAAGCTAAGAAAAGTGCACAACTTCAGAAAGACAAAGATGTGAATGGAAAACCTAGTATGATTGATCCTGCTAGATTACCCAACACTGCTAATGGTTGCAAACCAAAACCTAGGAATTGGCAAGCATCAATGAGTAATCGGGTTTCAAACAAAGATGTTCACTTAGAAGAACATAGGAAACAAAAGCCTTTCTTGAAGTTCAATGACTTGCAATGTCCTACATGCAAAAAGTGCCTTTACACTGCAAATCATGATGAATGCGTCTTAGAATACCTCTCAAAGTTAAATCCTCGTGCTTCTGCACAGAATAAGGACGCAAAATCCCATAACACAACAAAGAGATATGTGCCCGTTGAAAAGACAAGTGAATCTAAGAAACCAGAAAGACTGATCCCCAAAGGACATAGGTTTTCACACAAAAAGACTACCACTGTCCCTGAGAAAACAAGGACTCCTAGATCTTGTCTTAGGTGGCAACCAACGGGTAGAATTCTCAAGACTGTTTGTCTTAGGTGGGTTCCTACAGGAAAGTTATTCAACTCTTGCACGAAAGATGATGTATCAACAAGTATTGTCCCCCCTATAGACATTGTCTCTAGGATTACTAATGTCTTGAAGATATCAAATTCCTTAGGATCCAATTTGTCCAATGTTCCATCGTCCTCTAATTCTCTTGCAGATTGTACAACTCATCCTATTCATTGTTGACTCTGGATGCACAAAGCACATGACGGGCAATCTCAAGCTGTTGTGTAATTTTATGGAGAAATTTCTGGGTACTGTTCGTTTTGGAAATGATCAATTTGCTCCAATTATTGGTTATGGAGATCTGAATCAAGGAAATGTCACGATCAAACGGGTTTATTACGTCGAAGGCCTCAATCACAATCTTTTCTCGGTTGGTCAATTCTGTGATGGCTGAATTGTAGGTTTCTTTCCCAGGAAATCTACTTGTTTTGTGAGAGATCTTCAGGGAAACGATTTACTAACTGGTAATCGTGGATCCGATCTCTACACAATATCTCTTCAAGAAACAACTTCATCAACTCCAATCTGTTTCATGGCTAAAGCTTCACCAACTCAAGCATGGTTATGGCATCGAAGACTTTCTCATCTTAACTTTGATTATACAACCTCTACTTCAAAGAAAGATATTGTGACAGCACCTAAGTTGAAAATGTCCAATGATCAACTTGTTCGTACTTTGTGAAATAAGTACATTAAGTCAAAAAGCTGTTCCAAGTTTTTCCAAGGAAGGCTGAATTTGCTTCACATGTACTTGTTTGTCCAATGCCGGTTGCAAAGCAAAAATGGGGAAGAAATATATTCTGTGATTGTTGATGGACTATTACAAGATACAACTTGGACTCTTTTTCTAACATCCAAGGATGAAACACAGAAGTTCCTCAAAGACATTCTCATGATGATTCAACGCAAATCTTCAAGCAACAAGTTATTACTAGTCCGTAACTGAACAAAAGCACAGATGTTCTTGAACAAGACACTCCATGCTTTATTTCAAATGAAGAAGGCATTGAACATCATACTTCCACACCTCAACACCTAAACAGAACGGCTTGTCGAAAGACGGAACTGGCACTCTTGTGAGGCTAGCTCGAAACGAGTGCTTTTCCCAGCTTCTAAGATTCCACGATCATTTTGGGCTGAAGCAGTTACAACCGCATGCTAACTCAGAATAATCAATCATCATAATGACTCATGGAAAAAATGGCATATCACATCATTATGACCAGAAACCATCAATAAAAACATCTCACCATCTTGGTTGCATTTGTTACATATTCTAGAGATGTTGGAAAATCTGGATAAGATGAAAAAGAAAAAGGGGATCAATTGTCAATGTGGAATATTCTACTCAGTCGAAGGGATATCGTGTTTACAACAAGAGAACACGCTTAATAGTTGAGTCCATTCATATCAAGTTTGATTAAATCAAAGAAATGATGTTTGATCACAACAGTTCAGACCTTGCACTACAACGACAAGAGATGTCTGTTGAAAATGTCTCTTCAGGCCTCATTCCTCAAGGATAAAAGGCGTCAGATTATGACAACTCTAACCCCGTGCCCCCAAGACAAAATGTTGTTCCTCCAGCAGAAAAGACAGATTCGTCACAATAAGGGTTGGAATTTCTCTTCAGTCTTTTACTTGAAGAATATTACAATCCAACACACGGTCAAGCTGAGGAAAACAACAATGATCAAGCACCGAATGCTCATTTTCAAGAAGCATGAATTTATGAGATCCTTTTTTGTATCCATGGGTAAATAAAATTGGTGAGCCTTCCTCACGCAACATTGATAATACCGATGTGCATTCATTTCAACCACAAAGTCATGATTACCGATGGACCATAGATCATCCATTAGAACATGTTCATGGAAATCTAACCATGTCAGTTCAAACAAGAAGACAACTTGCCACAGATCCTAAAATGTGTAGTTCCGTTGCTCACTGGTGGTGTATATGTTGAACTGACAGAACATTAAGGAGGCAATGGCTGAGTCTGCATGGATCATAGCATTCAGGAGAACAACATCATTTCGACAGACTAAAAGTCTGGGAACTATCGACAAAACCAATTGCAAGATGATTATAAAGCTAAAGTGGTTTATGGAAGAACAAGAAGGATAAACCATCGAGACTGTAATTCGCAATATAGCAACACTTGTAGCCTAAAGGTATGCTCATGAAGAGGGTATTGATTTGAAGAATCATTTGCAGCGCATTTGCTCAGCTTGAAGCAGTTTGATAATTCAATGCCCATTCAAGCACTCAAGTCTTTACCATCTAGCAAATGGACGTGAAAATGGAATTTCTTAATGGTCCCACTGAAGGAGGAGGTTTAAGTTGCTCCAGCCAGAAGGGTTTCGTCGATCCAGATCTCCAGAAAAAGTCTACCTCTGAGAAAAGCTTTTGTATGGATTAACAGCAAGCTCTAAGAGCCTGGATGATGAACTTTCCAACTTCCTGATGTCCAAAGGCTTTACTAAAGGTACAATAGACCCAACTTTATTCAAGATAAAATACGGGGAGGATATTCTACTTGTTCAGATTTACGTTGATGACATAATTTTTAGGTCTACAAACACTAAATATCAAAAAGATTTGAAAAGATAATGCATTAGTAGATTTGAAATGCCTTAATGGGGAGAATGAAGCTCTTTTTAGACTACACATCCACCAGTCCCCAAAAGTATTTTTATCAATCAAGCCAAGTAACTGCTTTAGAAATTTCCGAAAAAGCATAATATAAGAAAATTGTCACTCACTTGGTACAACCTTTGGCTACTAACCCAAACTCAGATGTAGATTTGATGTGGAGTACCCGTAGCCATCTGATTATCGTAGTAAGATCGGGTCACGTCATGTATCTTGGACATCTATAGACCCAGACTTAGTGCAAGCAGTATGCTATTGTTCACGTTATCAAGCACGACCAACACAAAAGCACCTCAAGGAGGTTAAAAGAATCTTTAAATACCTAAAGGGTAACCATAAACATGATACTACCATAGTATCTAAAGGATTCTGGCTTTGAACCCTACAGCATTTTTAGACACTGATCATTCGAATGCCTTGATACTCGAAAAGCACATCTAGAGGGATACAGTTCCTGGTGAAAAAGCTAGTAAGTTGGATGTCAAAGGAAACAAAACTGCACTGCAATGTCTCAGCAGAGGCAGAGTACGTACATTAACTGCAAGTTGTGCTCAAGTAATGTGGATGAAGGACACAGCCTTCAAGAATTATGGCTTTAACTACAACAAAATACCGTTTACTGCGACTCTCATTAGCCATAGAAATATCATGAAACCAAAACCGTAAGCATTCCCCCGCCCCCCCCCCCAAAAAAAGAAGAACACAGTACATAATCCATAACTCGTAATCATTTCATAATGCACCGTTGAAAATGGTATAATTGAATTAATATTTGTGTCAGAACTGAATACCAATAGCTGACATGTTTTACGAAAGTCCCTTCCTGGGGATCAGGTTAAAATCCTTTCCAGAAGGATTGTATAGATGTTTGACTCCAGGCTGATCTGGAGGTTCTGACAAATGAACTGCTTGATATCACCATCAACATCACCATGAAAATATTTTTTGAGAAAAACAAAATTACAAAAATATAAAAACTTCAAAAAAGATAGATATAAAAATCAGAAAAACAGAAAAACCAGAAAAATTCCAAAAAAGATTCTTCTCGACATGTCTCTTGGAATCGATAACATTTACGTGCTTAGAAATGTCGATTAACATTGACACGGGTGTGTAAATGAAGTTCGAGCGATAGTTTTCAAATAGTTTCAAAACATGTCAATTTCTAATTTTCTACATGGCATATTGCAAATATCAGTACATAACCCGGCTTCAATAAAAGGAAGGTTTATAACATTATCTCACCAACGAGGTAATTATTGTATCTTGTCTTGAGCTGTTCTTACAAGACATTCAATTGTTTTTTAGCTCAATAAAAAGGATAGTGTACGTATCAGTGCGCTTACCCTTACCGTTAGAAGAGAAGTCCTCTAACATCTGGTTTTTCAAAAAGTTGAACACAATTTTTCAAGAATTTCTCGATGACAATTCATAATCTTTCAAAATTATGTGTTCAACACTCCATCCCTCACAATGTTTTCAAAAGACAACAATTTCTCAATTGGTCCTATTTTTTAGGGGGAGTTTTTCGAAAAACAAAGTTTTAATGTTTTTGGATACATCAACAACGACAACTCTTATGTATTCAAAACATTATCAAAATGTTCCAAACCATTCATGCTGATAATATTTTTCTCCCACATAATTTTCAAGACATATTTTAATCACAAGGTATTTCAAAAACTAAGTGTTTATTATTTAAAATAAAGGGAGAAAATGTAATTAAAATATGATCTATTCGACTCAATGTGCTGAACAGTAAGAAAAGGTTTTATGGTTCGATCTTATACCCAACAACATCTTAATTTCACGACGATTCTGAAGTCATAAGGTGGTTAGGTTAGGAATCAATCCTATGATCCAACCAGAACCGGAGGATCTACCCAAGGATAATCCAAAAAGTTAGAAATAGCAGTCCTTAGTAGAATAGAGAGATGTATATGGAATAGTGGCCGACTAAGGTGAGCTAACACTAAGAACAATTCACAAAAACAAGTGTTAAGTAATGACGTCTTGGTAAGCATTGAAGGCGTTGAAGAATGAAAAAGAATTGTATGGATAAAGGGTCTAAAGAAAGAAGCCCTCCACACAACTTAAGGCAGAAACCGGGTCAATACATATGCTGTCAGAATCACAAGTTGATTGCTGACATTGAAAACGACATCATGGACCCAGTGATGCAATGCACAACCCTTCCCAGCCATTCGGGTTTCTCTCAACAGAAACTTGTCTCATTTGTCACGGAGATACACACGTTATCTATTGACATCTCATTCCGAGATCGTTGATATTGAATAGGTGGCAATCTGCTCCAGCCTCCGAGTACTAAAACCAAAATGCACTAATCGAGTCTAGAGCCAAGAGATCAATAAAAATCTCGTTAGGACACATTCCATTTCAAACACTTGTTGAACATCATCAAGTTCACAAGCTGTTAACAAGAGTCCTACGCAATATCCTTGTGATATTTGCCAGAACATCAGAGTGATACTTTTAGTATTCACAATGAAGATGGAAATCCTGTTTGAGTCAACCTCAAACAAGCTCTTGGTAGGTGACTTGCGAGATTCTATATGAATCAAACTTGTGACAACTGGATATCGATTTGGTCCAGTAAATGAATTGACGGTTGATGAATTTTGATAAAAAGATTAAAACTCCCGATGTGTTACAAAAACGCTTTTACAAGTAATATGTCGATTGATTTTCAAATCAATTTTCTCGATTATCACTAACATAAACCTGCAGGTTAAAATGGTGGTGATGGTATCCCAATCAACCAAAGTCAATTCATTACCACATATTCATGCTAATTCTATAAAGATAAAATATCATGAAAGCTCAAGATTTAAAGACAAAGACTTCCGCAAACTCTGATTTGAATCTTTCAAGATGAGGCATAGTATGAGAATGTTGGCCAAAGACACAAGATCGCAAGATGGCCTAAACGATAAAGACAGTGACAAAGGCTCAAAGTCAAGATCGCAAAGCATGAAGGAACAAGCATACAACAAAGAACAAAGAGAAAGACCAAGACCACATGAGCTTAACGACGAAAGCAATCTCCTTGATCTCATGAAGGAGTGTCATCAATGAACTCACTTCGGGGGAGATTGTTAGTCTCAAAATATTGAGTCAAACATGAAGTTCATTTTTTATGTATTTAAGTCTCGGTCAATCAATTAGTTAACGTTGTAATAGGAAAGTATCGGGAATCGGGCTAGATAGTTAATCTAATATTGTATATGTTTCGGGTTTAATCCCAAGCAAAACCCGAGCCCGGGTCCTAGTCAAATATCCCGATCGTCACTTAATGTGTCGGGGTATATAAGTAACTTTTCCTCTTTGGAAAAGTTAGTAGTTGATCATTCTAATATTATTTCATTTTCCATTTTCTCTCATTCTCTCTCAATTCTCTCTCCTCTTTATCTCTCTAAAAGATCAACTCTCTCTTAAATTTCTAGGTGGATTCGTGTATGATATATGTTATGAAGTGATTACGGGATCCTACAATGGCTAATACCTAAGTGTATTAGCCCATAACCATTGTAATTATACAAGCGTGATCAAATAACCAAGGTAAACTAAACGTTTACCGAACGATACCAAAAA